>PVIR01013607.1:0-41959 GCA_004026965.1 Petromus typicus
AAAAAAAAAAAAAAAAAAAAAAAAATTGATATAGAAAAATAAGCAGTTTCTATACATTACTGGTAATCTCAAAGTTAAGAAAATAATCCTACTTAAAATTGCTTGAAAAATCCATTTTTAAGAATTATAGGGCCGGGGAGTTAGCTCAGTGGTTCCGGCGCCTGTCTTGCAAGCGCAAGGGTCTGGCTTCATTCTCCGGTAACCACATACCATACTCGGCGTGGAGACTCACCCCAGCAGCAACCAGTACCACATACCACAGTGCCGGGCGTGGTGGCTCACACCTGTAATCCCAGCACTCGGGAGGCAGAGGCAGGAGGATTCCTGTGATGTGAGTTGGAGGCTAAGCTCAGGGCCAGCCTGAACCACAAAACAAGACGCTGTCTCAAAAAACCTTTAAAAAAAAAAGAATAAATTATAACACAAAGACCTTGGGTTCAATACCCAGTGTGTGTATGGAGGGAGAGCACAGAAGGAGAAAGGAAGAGCGAAAGATGAAATTTAACTATGAAAGTAAAGATTCTCTACACTGAAACCTATAAAACACTGATGATCTGGGCAAGGTAGTACATGCCTATAATCCTAGCACTATAGAGGCTGAGGCCGGAGGATTACTGTGAGTTTGAGGCCAGCCTGGGCTATACAGTGAGTTCAAGAATAATAGCCTGGAGTATATAGTGAAATGTCTTAACGGCCCCTCCAAAAAATGATGACAGAAATTAAAAGCAAGATAAATAAAAAGAAACAATATCTTTCTTAGTTACTCTGCTTTCATTGCAGAGACAAAATATTCAACAGCCAAAGTTAGAGGGGGAAAGGTTTATTTGGTTTACAGTTCATAGAGACTTATAGCACGCAATGGACCAGCTCCAAGGTAGGGATGGCAAACAGATATCACAGAGGAGAAATAACATGGAGTGCATAAGGTAGTGAAGGCAACAAGGGGCTTAACAGTGGCTTTCTGCCTCTTTTATCTTATTCAGACTACCAGGATTAGGGCAGTTCAAAACCACTCACTCACATGTAGTGGTTTAGTAATCACACACTATTAAGCCTAGCAATACACACATTAGATTCACCCACCCCAGAAAAAGCCTTACCTATGCCTGCATCAAGACCCAAGCCATAACAACATCCTGTAGTGCGTGTTCATAGATTAAAAGAATTATGATTGCTATGTTCATATTATCCCATCTATAGCTACAATACATGGAAAAAGATCTCAAATTCCATGTTTATGAATTAGAAGAATATCAGTAAAATGTTCATACTACCCAATGCAATCTACAGATTCAGTGCAATTTCTATGAAAATCCCAATCTCATTCTTCACATTAAAGAAAAAACATGCCTAAAATTCATAGGCAACCAACAACTGCTCTAAATGACCACAACACTCTTGAGCAAAAAGAACAAAGTTGGAAACATCATATCATAGAACCTGAAAATTCACTACGAAGTTACAGTGACAAAAAGAGCATGGTATTGGCATAAAAACAGACACAGAACAATGGAACAGAGAGCCCAAAAATAAATCCACAAATTGACAGCCAATTTGGCCAAAGTGCTCAGAGCACAATGGAGGAAGGAAGGTCTCAATAAATGATATTTTTAAAATGATATCCACATGCTGAAGAATGAAACTAGACACTTTACATCGTATGCAAACATCAACTCAAACTGCTTTTTTATATCTCAAGAATAACAGTTATTTTTTAAAAATTATTGAGTTTACTGGTACATTTTAGGTGCAATTTGTGATTGCATTCATCACTGAGAATTTGTATCTATGGATGACATATCTTGATTCTTATTTTTTCCCATTTTTGTAACCTTCCCCTCCCTCTTTATATATAAGCTTTGTTTTTTTTTTAACTCAAAGTGTTTTAAAGACCTAAATGTAGGGCCAAAACTAAAACAACTAGAAGAAAACACAAAGGAAAAGCTACATAACATTAGTCTAGGCAATGGATTTTTTATATGACTTTAAAAAGTAAAAGCGACAAAAGCAAAAGTAAACAAATTAGACTACATCAAACTAAAAAGAAATAATCAAAAGAGTACAGACAACTATAGAACAAGAAAAACAGTGACAAATCACATACATGAAAAGGGATTCATATTCAATATATATAAGGAACACAATGTAAAAGGGAACAACCTGATGAAAAAATGGGCAAATGATCTGAACAAATATTTCTATAAAGATACACAAATGGCCAAGAGGTATACAAAAAATCTTTAACACCATTCATCTTCAGGGAAATGCAAACTTAAGCCACAGTGAGATGTTATCGCCGATTAGAATGGTAATTATAAAAAGAAAAATGATAAATGTTGTTGAGGATACACAGAAAGGGGAATCTTGGCACACTGTTGATAATATAAACTAACATACTCACTATGAGAAACTGCATATAAATTCCTCAAAAACTAAAAATGTAACTAACATATGATCCAGCAATCCCACTAAGTATATACCCAAAGGAAATAAATCAGTGTATCAGAGAAATATCTGTACTTCCATGTTTACTGCTGTATTATTCACAACAATCAAGAAATGGAAATGTGTCTGTCAGCTAATGAATGGTTAAAGAAAATGCGGTGAGTATATATAACGGAATATTATTCATACATAAAATATTATTCATACATAAAAACAGGATAAAATCCTGTTATTTGTAACCACATGGCTGGAATTAGAGGTCATTAGACAACATGAAATAAACCAGACATAGAAAGACAAATGTAAGTGTTGTGGTAAGGATTTGCAAGGGAGATAGATTTAATACAGGACACATAATTTATAGGACTATTTTAAAATATTCACTGAAAATGACAAATGCAGAGAAGAGCCCAGAGATCTAACCACACACTAGCGACCCAAAGAAGCCAGTCAAGAGCCTGGACCCCACACCAATGTCCTGCACAAGTCCAGCTGAAGACCTAAAGTCCAAGGCAATGTCCTCCATGAGCCCAGCCGGTGGCCCAGAGCCTACAGCAATGTCTCATGCTGGTCTGTATCAGGGATCAGCACCAGGAGGCCCAAAGCCCAGTGGCAGACGCCAGAAAACCTGCATCAGTGAGGTGAAGGCTGAGGGATCTACACTGGGGCCAGTGATGCTCACCACAAAGATCAGAGCTACCCTCATGACAAGAGCAGCCATTCCCAGCAATGGTGAGGACCCGAGATCCTCCACCTAGAACAGTTAAATTTGCATCAGCAGGCTTCTTCTAGAAAATCAAGAGCCCACAATCTTCCCCTTCAGTTCTTTTCAAGCCACTGGCACCAATCCTCAAGTAGGTCTTGAACTCCCAGACTATGCTGATTTGGTTCAGCTGAGTGATCCAAATTGCCCACTGATAAACCCACCAAAGTAAATCAGTGCTAAAGCTTTTCTGCCTAGCCTGCAACACTGGAACACAGGGGCAGAAAGAAACTCATCTGTATGCAGAACCTAAAACACTAACCTCAAGCTGCTGGCAGAATGGTCACTAGAGGGTGGAAGATGAGGGAACAGAAGTAGCTAGAGCACAGTGTCCCAGTTGAGCAGAAGAACAGTTAACTAGTATCTGAGGTGAAGATTTGAAAAATCCAGCTTTTGGTGGTGTTCATTGTGTGCACAAGCACACTCACAGGTGTGTGTACCCCGCTCATTGGTATATTTGTTTTTTGAATTTTTCTAACAATACTCCTACTTTCCACTTCTTAGACAAAAGGCTATTTATAGGCATCACCTATTTCCATGATGTTTTTCACCTACTCTACGATTACTGTTGTCAAAAAGGCCCCCAAAAAGCTAGGAAAGAAGCTAAGGAAGGGAGGGAAGATAAAATCATCACAGTTAAAAAGAAGGACACTATGGAGAAATATGAGAATGGTGTTGGTGTGACCTCTCTTGCTATTTACAAGCATGTTGAAATCCACTACCGTACCTGAGTCTGAATCCTCATAGGCAGACCACTGTGTTGCATTAGTGCTTATGTCCTGGTGACCAATGCCATGCTCTTGCAGGGCGCTGTCAGAGCCAAGTTTCAGGACATAATTATTCCGGCAGTAATAAAGAGGGGAGAAGCAAACATAATACCAGCATTTTCCATGTACCAGTGTGGTTAAAATAATTTCAGCAAAAGGATTCATGTAGCAGTCCATTAAACCACAAACTTTTAGAGCAATGATTTCCGAAACTATAATTCTTTTGAGGGGGAGGGGTGGTACTGGGGATTGAACCTAGGGCACTGAACATGGTAAGCAAGTGCTAGACCATTGAGACACACCCTAGGCAATAAAACTGGAAAATTTGTTTTTTGGTAACTTTGCTAATTGCAGTGTTAGTGCTACTCTTCTATGCTATTACTTTAAAAGTTACTTCTGAGTACTTATATTTTTTAAATGTTATTCTTTACTCATCTGTTTACATAAAGCTCAAAACATCATAAAACAGAATTGCACAGCAAAATTCCTTCTATAATTCCATCTCTGAGATGTAACTATTAACATCTTTTATTTTTCCAATTTGCTCTCTAGTAACTAAAGTACATACATCAAAAGAAGGCAAGACCGTAATTCATGTTACAAATAACTTTGGAGACTTTTTTCCTCTTGGTGTAAGGCATGCAAGTATTATAAACAGATGCACTTAGTCTCTTGCTAGCTTTATGGTAGCCCCTGCTCACTCTTAATATATGACTGCACTAATCTATGTCTACAATGCTTCAAAGCACTTACCTGAAGCCTTACTTTTGCACAAGACAGATGTTTTTCTATGATGGATTCCTAAAGGTGAAATGTGGCAACTGATGCTATAGCTATTGCTAAGCTGTTCTCAAAGAAAACAAGGGTTCCTTTCCCCTTCTTTCTCTCTACAGTGGCCAATACGACGTCATCAGCGGTTTCCCCGGTAAGAAAAAACAAACAATTCATCTATTTCAAATTAGGCCACTATTTTTTGCAGTTGTTGACAAGTCTGACTGTATGTTGGATTTATTAAGGTAATTTCAATAATACTGATGCCTAACCTCTATCCTTAAAGTTCTCTCATTAACATTTCACTTTGGCAGTGAAAAAATAAAAACAGTTTTAACTTACATTTGACTTTTACTGAAGCTGAGACACTACTGACAGTGAAACTGCCTCATCTCTGAATTGCTGGTTTAATGGCCACTTGTGAGCTGAGTTGCTCATCTTTCCCTTGTCTGGTATGATGTGCATGTGTGCACGTGTGTGGGTGTGCATGTGTGTCTGAAGACTGGGCACAGGGCCTTTACACTGAGCTATATTTCTGGTCCTGTTTTCATCTTATCTTTTAAGACAAGGCTTTTTACTAAGTTGCCAAGTTGCCCAGTTGAGTTAGAATTTGCAGTCCTGTCTGAACCTCCAGGAGTGCTGGGATTATAGGCATGCACCACCATATGTGGCTTTGAGAAAAATAAATTCCTTTTACAAATTTAAATGGATTCACCTTACTTTGTTTATTTCTAGAGTTGATGTTGAACAGGCTAAAGTTACTGTAATCCAGAATCCTATGATTCATTTTTGTACCTACAAGAACGTAAAATCTATCTCCTTGGTGTCAGTCATCTATTACAATGAACACTCACCAGGCCCTTCCATGTTACGTATTTCAGTCCTGGGACATTTTCTTAAATAATTCTTTATTAATTCACATTCTTTTCAGTTTTTTTTTTTTGGAATTTCTGACTAGATATATTCAGTGTCCTTGTTTGGTTGTGTCTTTTCTGTTCTTTAATCTATTTTTCTGTATTAGCCCTAATTTTTGAGACATTTTTACTTTTATTTTCTAATATGACTGAGTTTCTCATGTGTGTTACAAGATTTTATTCTCCAAAATTATCTTGGCAAGGTCCCAAATAATGTCAGAATCTTTCCACGTGTTTGGTAATTCCAAGCTATTTTCTCCTAAGAGTTCAAAACTAAAACATTGATTGAAAGCTTTTCAAGTTTGCGCTTGGAGCTCTGTTGTATCTGTAGCCAGCCTGGACTCTGAACGTGGGCTCGCCATTCACCAGCACAGTCCAGCCACCTCGAGAGCAGAGAGACTCTAATTTGCATCCAAATGCTGAATGCTCAGAACAAATCATGGAGGCGCCAGCAAGACTGGGGTCCTCTTCCCTGTGTCCTGAGTTGTTTCTGAGTCAATCTCACTGCTACCAAGACCTGTAATTTCCAGAATTGAAAGACTGAGAGTTGTCTTCCCCCATATGTTTTGGGCTCTGCTAACTTCCTTTAGGTGGAGCCTATCTGCGTTCAATCTCCAAGGAACTCCTCAAAATTACTCGTCTTCTAATTATTTGGAGTGTTCATTTACATTTAAAAGATTGTTCTTTGATATTTTTAGGAATCAGTGTGGGTCATTCATTATCACAATTCGGTCTATGTAGGTGATTTTTAAGATTTTGTGAAAAGAGTATTTTAACTCTTCTCTATCAGATAATTTAGATCCTTGAATAATTTAAAATTTTTGGTGGGCATGGTGGTGCACACCTGTAATCTCAGAAGTTAGGCAGGTGAGGCAGAAGGATTGCTGCGAGTTTGAGGCCAACCTGGCCTATCTAGTGAGTTCAAGGCCAATGTGGACTACACAGCATGGGCCTGTCTTGGGTGGGGGCGGAAATCAGTTCTTAGATAATCACCTTGTTTATGATATGCGCTGGGTCATTTTTCTTTCTTTTTTTTTTTTTTTCAAGGTTTTTTTGAGACAGGTCTCACTTTGTGGTTCAGGCTGGCCCTGAGCTCAGCCTCAAACTCACATCACAGCAATCCTCCTGCCTCTGCCTCCCGAGTGCTGGGATTACAGGCGTGAGCCACCACATCCGGCACTGGTACTGGTTGTGGTACCGGTTGCTGCTGGGCGTGAGTCTCCACACCCAGTATGGTATGTGGTTACCAGGGATTGACCCCGGGTCCTTGCGCTTGCAAGACAGGCGCCGGAACCACTGAGCTACTCCCCGGCTGGGTCATTTTTCTTATGTTATTCATTTTAGTTCTACAAAAACATGAAAGGTAGATATTATCATCCCAGTTGTACAGAAGAATAAAGTTTTATTAAAAATATTAAGTAACTTACTTAAGAGCTCAGGCGATAGGGTGGGGCCGAGAGTCCTGGCCCAGCTGGTTCGTTTATAGATGAAGAAACAGAGGCCAAAGCAGACAACTGATCTGCCACAGCGACAGGTAACTAGGAGCCGTAAGGCTCCCTTACACATTGCCTTTTTATTACGCAGTGGTTAGAAGTCATATAATTTCCAGTATCACCAGCATGTAACTGTTCTTCTATTTCTTTCTGTGCCGTGTGTGAGACTGGGGTGAGGAGACAGGCAGGCAGAGCACGACAGATTTAAATAATAGTAACCGTGTTTTTAGAAAGTCATTCTAGGTACATATGGCCTTTAGTTAAACAATCTGATCACAACAGTCTGATAAAGAACAAATGCCCTGTGGGGGCTGGTAAGAACTTAAGTTGTTTTTATGTAAACCTCTTATGAAAACCGCAGACTTCTTAAACTCATTCTGGGCTTCCAGCTCTGCCTTTCAGCCTGGAAAGGAAATGCTTTCCTCCAGCCCCTGCTGATGTTTTCCACTTTTCCTGTGATTTTTAAAAAATATTTCCCTTGGTAACCATTTTCCCTGGTTATTTTCTTGGCTTATTTTCTACAAAAAGAACCGAACAGCATTTGTCCCCAAGGGAATCAGTCATTTTAGATTTTACTAAGAAGTCTACTAATATTTTTTTCAACATTTCCTTCTGCTCTTTGTTTTTAAAGAAAGCTCTGATTTTGTTTCATTTTCAGCTGGAGACTTAAATGACACCAAGCAAAGTCTACTTAGTTTAGATTTCCAGGTAAAAAGTTTTAAATTTTAAGTTTCTATTAGGGGATGTGGAATGGTTTTAATATTTTGGTATTTTATGTGCAAATATGTTTAATCCTAAAGAAAACTAGTTCTTTACTAATAGATTTTAAAAGTACAAAGTATGCATTGCTTTCTTGTTTTTTCAGGATGACTACTTCCCATATTTCAAAATTTATAGATATTATTTCCATGATTGTATAGAAATATGTGATAAATAGAAGTATAAAATAACTTGAAAGTTTTTTTCTAATTTTTAGTCCTAAAAGATTAAAGAATGTTTTTTATTTGAAATCTGCCGGGTGACATGAAGGATAATAATAATATGATGGCTTCATGTAGAAGTTTAAAACTCTTATGTATTTTTAAAGTTTACTTAAGATAATTAATGAAAAATTTTAAATTAAAAAAATAAGCTAAAATTTACAGATGATATGTAAGGGTTGGAATTAACACAGAACTGCTAAAAAGGTAAAAACCTTCCTTTATTAAAAATGATACTGTGATGAGAATACAAAATTTTACCTCAAGAGACATGTTCACTCCATTATAAAGCTGCTTACTAGATGTTAAATGTAAAGCAAAATTCTTTAAGTCATTGAAAACAAGGAAAGCTAAGCATCATTATAAAATTAGTATTAAGTCATTTTATAACATTTATTTGAACAGTTTAATGAGGCTGGATACTGGTTTTGTCCAAATTAAGAGAGCTCTGTCAGTTTACTTCTATACCTATCTATTTAGCTTTCTGGGTAAGTAAAAATGAGTCACTCTGTAGGGATTTCAGGATGAGGATCCAGGGGGACAGAGTGCTCAGTCTGGCCACAGCAGGCACACTCTCTCTCCTCTGTTCTCACGGAGGCATTTCCCTGGCAGGGAGCCCAGGAGACCGGGATGCCTGAGACCCTCATGGGAGTTCATCTTCAGAGCCCTGAGGTCCATGACACTCATCAAAGACAGAGGGTCTGCACGTACGATTATCAAAGCAATGAAATGTCAGCGTATACACCTTCCTTAGGCAATGCAGAACCTTCATGCTGCGCGTCCATCAAGGCCACCTCTTTTTTAGCAAATCTGACTCTAATCTCTCCGACAGCTCAGATTCTCACAGTGATTTTCCCTCTTGCTGTTGCTACTCTTTCCCAGCATGCTCTTGCTCTATGAACTGATTCATCAAACTTGTCATCAATACTAAATATAATACAATTTCAGGTCTCAATAAGCTAAAGAATTTGTATTACATTTTGCATGTTCATTTTTCTGAAACTAAAGTAGATGATAAAAATAGACCAGTTCCATTCCAGTGATGTGTAATAATACTTGTAAAGTGACTGTAGAACTAATATATGCTGAACGAAGTTGACTCCGCAGCATCTCAGTGGTTGCTAACTGATGAACTAAGGTGATGTGGTGGCATGTCCATGCAGGTAAAATTTGATTTAGAGGAAGATGATTTTGACAGATGGAGCTATAAAAAGAGTTGCTGAGATTTAAGAGGTCAACTAGCCAACCTGCCCTCTTATCCTTTTATTGAATCCCCAGAAATAGTAAATTGTTAAAAATACATAAAAACATGAACATAAACAGCTGCATTGGGAAATGAGGAGTCTTGATGGACAGAAACTGCCAGATCTTTAAATATAGAGGGAAGAGGGGGATGAGTTTAAAGAGGAGAAATGTAGCCTTAATAAGCAAGGAAGAAAACAGATAAAGAAAACTTCTATGAGAAAGATGAAAAATCTGAAGGACTACTGTTGTAGTAACCTACTCCTTGGCACATGACATTACAATAAAACTTCCAAATATCAAAGGTATATTGAAAAACTGAAAAATTTTCTACAGCAGGATTTAAGTCAAACTTGTTATCAACACTAAGTATAAGAAAATAATGAGCCAATATCTGCAAAGTATTAGAGTAAAGTGATTGACTTTGAAATCATTTTCTGCCAAACAATATTTTGAGACATAAAAGATTTACAAACTTCTAAAACTTCTAAGATGCCATAAGAGAAAGAGGATATATAGTTCTGCATGTAACACAATGAATCTGAAGCAGCCACCTTTGATGAGGCAAGTCAGCCCCATTGATCTGCTGAGAACAATCAGGAAGATGAGAAAAACAAGGCCAATACAAGGAAAAGGATGGAACCCAGAAAAATGTGGATTTCTTCTGGAAGCATCTGCGGATTCCAGAAAAGGTGGCTGAAAAGCTTCACAGAGCTCTAAACATCTTTATGAGCTAGAGAGAAACAAACAACAAGGAAAAGAGCCAAATAAATGGTAAGGTGAGAAGTGATGATGGTGAAATCAGTCACCTTGGAGTTGGACCCAAAATGTAATGATTGAGCACAGGGAAGACAGACTTTAAACTGCTCAACAGTGATTGGCGAAGGCTTTACCCTCATGCCCAAACCAGATGTAAATTTTCTTTGGCTAGAAAATACATCATCCCAAGTATTTTTTATAAATTTCTATATAAAGTGTGGCACTTAATCAAAGGCCATCAGGTAAATAAACATAAAAAACATAGCTAAAAACCTAAAGGAACACACACACACACACACACACACGCCCCTACTAAAACAGAGCAGTGATGGTAAACCTTTTAGGGACATGTGCCAAACTGCAACCCAAAACCCACTTATTTATTGCAAAGTGCCATCACAGCAACTAAACCTGAATTCTGAGGTTTTAAATTACAAAGAACAGCCCATACATTAACATCTTTTGTTTTAAAAGAAAAACAAATAATGTTTGTGGCATAGTTCATCATCACTCAAACAGAGGATCCAAAAAAACCTACTCGTCAGAAAGATTTTACAAGTATGATTAATATCTAAACAAGAAAAAGACAAGATTAAACTTTCAGCAGAGAATCCGAAGGAATAAAAACCCACTGAAAACTGAAAAGCAGCACAATGAAGCAACAACACTTAGTGGATGGATTTAACAGCCCATAAACCACAGGAGAAGAGAGTGCTAAAAGACCAGAACAGTTGGGAAAATAATCAGGAAGAGTCAGAAGGGCAAGAGATACAACAGAGGGAAAGAGGCGTGGAAGTTGGAGTGACTGACACTAGGAGCTGTGCCTGAAGTTCTATATCAAGCAAAAATATACCTTAGGAGAAAAGTAATACATAAGCATTTTGAGGTAAAAACAAAAAAGAATTCATTTTCAAAAGACCTTCCCAAAAGTATTTACTAAAAGATATTCTGTAGTTGGAAAATAACCCAAATAGAATAGTGGAGACACAGATGGAATGAGAAAATTAAGGTTTGGGTAAGGAAAGTTCCATCTAGTAAGGTCTGGATATGGCTGTGGCTGTCACAGCTGGGAGAACAGTAGGGACACCAAGTGGGGAGAGGCCGGGATGCTGCTAACTACCCTAACTACCCTAACTACCCTATCACATCCAGGCTGGCTCCTCATAGAGAAGAATTATCTTACTCAAAATATTCATAACGCTCAGGCTGATAAGGTTGATCTAAATGAACATCAATTACAAGATAATAATCTTCTGAAGGTTTAAAATGTAGAGAGAATTAAAATACATGACAAATAGCATATGTGCCAGAGCAAAGGGACAGGAGGCCAATCTGTTGTGGTTCCTGAATGAGGAAAAGATCCTAATTTCTAGTAAGACTTTGCTAAGTCAAGGATGTATGTGATACATTTTACAAAGAAAAGAACAGTGAGAAGTGTGTAACTTCAAACCACTTACATGGAATGGTGAAATAAGAGGACTGCAAGTTCAATGCCAGCCTGGGCAACTTAGCAAGACTCTGTCTCAAAATAAAAAAATGAAGGAGGGCATAGCTCAGTGATATTCAGCCTAGCATGAGCAAGTTCTTGGGTTCAATGTGCAGTACAATACCAAACAATGTAAATTACTAACTGAACAACAAAAAACATTTTAATTAATTAAAATGAAAGCAACAACAACAACAAAAAGTAACCTACAAAAAGCAGGAAAAATAGAAAGCAAACAGAAAAATGTATCTGTGAATTCCAATATAATGAGCATTACACTAAATATAACTTGTCCTCATGTTTCCATCAAAAGAAAGATGATCAGACTACAGTAACAATGTTAATAATGAAAAGCGCATAAAATATAATATAGAAGGCTAAGAAAAACCAGGTAAATATGTTAAGAAAACAACTACATTTAACTTAGACAAAATAGATCTCATGGCAAAAAGCACTATTAGAGATACAGAAAGTATCCATGATAAAAGTGCCACCTAAATAATTCTAAATTTATACACGTATATCCTCTTAATGTATCCTCAAGATAAATTAATAAACTTAACTAAACTGACTAATCCTTTTTTTTTGAGACAGGGTCTCACTTTATAGTTCAGGCTGGCCTCGAACTTATGACAATCATCTAGCCTCTGCCTCTTGAGTGCTGACCAGTAAATATTAAACTGTATTCTTTTTAATACCCAAACTGACATAATTAAGAACAGTGAATTCCCTAGTATAAATGTATAAATTAAGAACATGGACTGGGGATATAGCTCAGTGGTACTGCACCTGCCTGGCAAGTGCAAGGTCCTAAGTCTGATTCCCCAGTACTGAAAAAAAAAAATTAAGAACAGGGGCTGGGAATTTAGCTCATTGGTTCTGGCACCTGTCTTGCAAGCACAAGGACCAGGGTTTGATCCCTGGTAACCACATACAATACTGGGTGTGGAGACTCAGGCACAGCAGCAATCAGTACCACATACCACAGTGCCAGGCGTGGTGGCTCTGTAATCCCAGCATTTGGGAGGCAGAAGCAGGAGGACTGCTGTGAGTTCAGGGCTGAACTAAGGGCCAGCCTGAACTACAAAAGTGAGACCGTGTCTCAAAAAAAAAAAAAAAAAAAAAAAAAAAAAAAAAAAAAAAAAAAAAAAAAAAAAAAAAAAAAAAAAAAAAAAAAAAAAAAAAAAAAAAAAAAAAAAAAAGAACAGAAAATACTTATGAAATATATATGGATAAAGATTATTTCTAATAAAAAATAGAAAAAAATTAAACATGTGTTACAAAATTGTTAAGTAATTTCTGGAAAGAAAACAGGCGGTAAAGACTTGATGGATTCATATACATCAGTATACACAACCACACATCCATGATTTATTGCTGAGTAGAAATAGGCTTCAGTGTAACATACAGAACAAATAGATATATAAAGTTGCAATATAATTCTATACATATGCTGTTGTGAAAGATAACTAAATTTGGGATTGGAAAACTATGGCCCAGAGACCAACTCCTGTTTTCTATACAAAGTGCCATCAGAATACAATTACATCCACCCATTCACTGATCATCTAGGGTTACCTTGTGGCTATCACGGCAAAGCCAAGCAGTTGTGACAGAGACCACTGGCCTACCAAGTCCAAAGTACTGACTCTTTGTATCTTGAGAGACTCATGGGTCTATTCTTGTACTAAATGAATTATGGGTAAGGCATAAGGTTTTATGGAGGCAGTTATAGGCAGGGAATTACAGGTAGGACATCAGGCAGAAGATTCTTCTGCCTTACATCTGAAGCATTTTGATTTTTTTTTTTTTTTTTTTTTTGAGACAGGGTCTCACTTTGTGGTTCAGGCTGGCCCTGAGCTCAGCCTCAAACTCACATCACTCCTTCTGTCTCTGCCTCCCGAGTGCTGTGATTACAGGCGTGAGCCACCACGCCCGGCACTGGGTGTTGGTTGCTGCTGGGCGTGAGTCTCCACCCCCAGTATAGTATGTGGTTACCGGGGATCGAACCCGGGTCCTTGTGCTTGCAAGATAGGTGCCAGAACCACTGAGCTAACTCCCCGGCCCTGCAGCATTTTGATTTTTAAGAATATTTTTTATAACTTTAAGCACATTTTAAATAAGTGTGGAGTTAGGAGAACAGTTCTTTTAGGAAGTAGGTTATCATGTGGAAATGATAATAGGCTTATTTTCCACTTTTCTTTTGGTTAACTAAGCACTGTATTCATTTATAAGTCATTATGTTTTGCCTAGGACAACACATAACTGTCTTGACTAAAACTCTAAAGTTGCTATTTCTCTAAGTCAACAACTTTAGCCCCATTGATATTTTACGCCAACTGTTTCTTTGTTGTAGTGAGCTGTCCTGCGCACTGTAAGATGTTTAGCAGCATCCTTAGCCTTTTCATGGTAGATACTTGTAGCAATTCCTCCAAATAGTGACTACTAAAAACATCTCCAGTCACGGTGGAGCACATCTGTGATTCTAGCACTTTGGAGGCTGAGGAGAGAGGACTGTGGAAAGTTCACAGCTAGCCTGTGTCACATAGTGAGTTCAAGGCTGGCGTGGATTGCAAGTGAGATCCTGTCTCAGAAATCAAAACAAAACAGAACATTACTAAGTGACTGGGCGTACTGGGCATGGTGGCACACACCTTTAATCCCAGCACTCGGGAGAGTGAGGCAGGAGAACTGCTAGGAGTTTGATGCAAACTTCAACTATATAGTGAGTTCAAGGCTAGCCTAAACTACAGAGAGATCTTGTTTCAAAAAATAAATTTCTGGGGAGGAGGCAAAATCACCCCTATCGAGGAGCACTGCTCTAAACTATGAGTTGGTCAACTTCTGCTTTAACTGTTTTAACTTCTGTAGCTCGTATTGTGAGTCTCTTGTTGCAAATACTAAACTCTGCTGTCATAATGCATAGCCATAAGTGATACATAAACAAATGGCTAGGGTTGTGTATACTGAATTTTTTTATGTATTGAAATTTTAATTTCATGGATTGTAAAATATTTTCCTGTATTTTTTCCTTATCTTTTTAACCTTGTACATGCCTGACAAGTGTTCTATTGCTGAACTGTATCTCCAACTCTTTTTCTGTGGTGATGCTGAGGCTTAAACTCAAGCCTTAAGCTCACTAGGCAAATGAGTACTCTACCACTGAGCTACATTTTCAGATTCTCCCCTCCCCATTCCTTTTTAGAGTCAACTTAGGCCTTATTAGACTAATTAAGCCTTACTCACCACAGTAAAACTGTATGCAGTGTGTGTGTGTCCCCGCATGCATGGTGCTAGGGATCCAACTCAGTCTTGCACATGCTTGCTAAATAAGCTCTCTACTACTAAGTTCTACCCTCAACCATCTAATTTCATTTAGCCATTTAGAAACAATAAAAATATTTTTGATTGTAGGTTGTTCAAAAACAAGTAACAGTCCCAAAGTAGCTTCCGGTCCACAGTATCCTGACCTCAGCACCAAACTGCTATCAGCCCTACAGCCTGGCTCTCAAGGTCCTTCATAAAGACGTCCCAGTGCATTATGGGCCTCAGCCAGGTTTAGTCTGTGAATTTTGTTCATTCTCATTTAGATGTGTGAGTCCAAATACTCATCGTCTTATTCAGAACATAAAGTGGTAGCTCTGTCCAAATACTGTGGTAGAGACAACTGAACACTAAAGTGTGAATATAATTAAATTTTCCTGGAAAACTATACCCACAATCAAGAAAATTAACATATCCATGAATTCCCAAAGCTCCCTCATGACACTGAAATCCCTCTGTCTCACATTTAATTCATATTCCTAAACAGACTTGCTAACAGAACAGCTGGCATCTTCTAGGTTGCTATATACATTATCAAAATCATCTGTATATATTCTATATACATTATCAAAATTGTTTACTGTAATTGACTGGCTTTGTGGCAAATGTATAGATAAATGTGAAGGAGAACTGGGAATTTAATGATATTGAGTCAAGTGATCTATACACGTGGTATGTATTTCTGCTGACAGAGGTCTCACTTCAGCAATACTTCACTGTTTTCAGAATGGATGACAGTATTTATTCTTTAGTGTTTCATATTTTTATGTTACTATAAGTGCTAGTAATTTTAAAATAGTTTATTATTAACATATAAAAATAATGTTGATTTTTGTGGGCTGATCTTTTATCCTGAAGCTTTGCTAATCTTTCTTTTATAAAAGTTTTAGGGGGCAAAGTCCATTTTCCAACATGAATGAGCTAGACATTTGTGAGTAAAGTCAGTTTTACTTTCCAATATGTATGCATTTTCTATAAAGTGTTGGTTTACAATTGCTAGGAATTAAAATTCTAGCTTTGAATTTCAAACAAAGATAAAATATATTTGAATTTGTTATTAAACATTCCTGTTCAGCTAAAAACATTTCCAAAGATTATAAAATGATATTTATCTATAATTTGGATGGATTCTATTTCTTGGACTACTTCTTACAATATGGCAGAAAATCCAACAAAAAAACCAGAAATAGTATGATCAATGTTACAGTGTTCATGAAATTAAGGAAAAAACATTATATTGCCACTATTACATTACCTGTAAGAGTTTCATAAATTACAACTACCCATGGAATAAGTTCCATGTTACTCTTAGTTCAGTGGGTTTGTTATGCTTTGTTTTTTGGTACTGGGGATCAAACGTGATTTTGCACTTGCCAGGCAGGCACTGGAACCACTGAACTAAATCCCTGGCCCTGAAATGGATATATTTTTTGTTTGTTTTATGGTACCAAGTATCAAACTCAGGATGCTGTGCTTACAAGGTACACGCCAGAAGCACTCAGTGAAATCCCCGGCCTGCAGTGAGAGTTTTCACGGGGATGGATGTTGGCCTCTGTGCAGGCGATGTCCAGCGTGGGGAGGTCTGACAGTGAGAAGACCTGAGCAGGAGGCTACAGAGATAGGATGGCCAGGCGGGGGGAAGGGGACCGGAAGGAAACAGAGCTACGGGTTCCTGACAGGCGGTGGGCAGCGCACCAGCGTTCTCTGTGGCAGGACTCGGCCCGGCCTCGCTGGGTGAATCCTGGCTGTACCGCTCCAGTCACCTGTGGAGATTTCTTCACTTTTCCATACTAACTTCACAGGAACTGCACCAGACTGGCAGGTCATGATGCTGCTTTTACACCAATCGTGCCTAAAAGTGGATTCTCAGCTTCACCAAGTGCAGGATCCAGTCCAGTTATTATGTGTCTTTCTTCTTCATCATTTATGCTGTTTAATAGTTACTTTTATATGGTACAATTACATGCTCTTACTAACAAAGAGAATTATAAAGATAGTGAATAATAAAACAGGAAGGCTGGGCAGTGGGTTGTGGGTGATATTAGTTACATAGCACCTCCACAGATGGGTGGAGAAAGATCTCCAAAGTTAACTGCCAAACTCTTAGCACAGTCAGGCCTACTAAAGGTCAGCCAGCCACAGCTGAGGGTAAAACTCTAGATTGTTTTTTTTTTGGTACTAGAGATTGAGCTATATCCTCAGGTCATTGTTTTAAATTTTGAGATATGGTCTTGCCAAGTTCTTAAGTTACTCTTTTGAGTTTGAACTTGTAGTCCTCATGCCTCAGCCTCCTACAGCATGGGGACTATCAGCAAGTTCCACCAGGCCTAGCTTGGCCCACTGTCTTTACTGTAGTGGCCATTGTATTGGAATATTGTCTCAGCCGTTTATGTACCACGATGGCTGATTTCATGCTACAAGGTGATACTGAACAGTTATGTCAGAGAGCAGATAGCTATAAAGCCTGAAGTATTTATTACCTAGCCTTTCAGGGAAAAGTTTGCTCAAGATAGGTCTAGAAATGAATATACGAAAAGTTCTCTGACTCCCATAGAAAAATTCCAAATTTTGATTTGGCAGTAATACTATATTACATACTCCACATCAGTGATCTTTCTCAAAGACCTCCTACTGAGGCACACAAGCAATTATAAATCAATTTTTTAAAGTTAAAAACTTAGTCACTATTAACTTTGAAATTCTGTTTCATTCTAGAAATTGGTAAAGAATAAGACATGAAGTTTGCATTTTTGTTTTGTTTTTTTCTGCTTATCATTTTTCAAACTGACTTTGGACAAAATGAAGAAATCCCTAGGAAAAAAAAGAAGATGATACACAGAAGACTGAAGAAAAATTCCTCATTCAACCATAGGTCAAGCAGACAGCATGGAATTCAGCAAATGACCAAGACACCAGTAACAAGACCTCCTATCATAACCTTTGATTATAGTGTGGAGGAAAAGTTTGAATCCTTTTTAAATCTTCCTGGAGTGGAATCAAGTTACAATGTGTTACCAGGTAAAAGAATGGTATGAGAGAAAAAGAGGGTCAGGGAAGCAAACAGGACCTCCAGGAAGTCAAACCTCCAAAGAAAAATCCATGCTATTATATTACCTTTGGTTTAATCTAAAAACAAATTTAAATTATAATTTAAGAAATATATTGGGACTGGGAATTCAGCTAAGAGGTTCCGGCACCTGCCTTGCAAGTGCAAGCACTCAGGTTTGATCCCTTGTAGACACATACAACAGTGCTGGGAATGGAGACTCACATCCACCAGCAACCAGCACCACACACCACAGTGCCGGGCGTGGTGGCTCACGCCTGGAATCCCAGTACTCGGGAGGCAGAGGCAGGAGGAATGCTGAGAGGCCAGCCTGAACTACAAAAGCGAGACCCTGTCTCCAAAAAAAAAGAAATATATTAATATAAAAGGATTAGAAAAAGAGAAAATACTTATCCTACCACTATATTTATAAGATCACCGTTATCATTTTTATTTATTATGCATATAGTTGTAATCATGTTACACATATACATATTAATTTGTAAAGTGTTTTTTCATTTATGACAGAATAGAAATTACTCAGATGACTTTAAGGACACATGACTATTAAATATGTTCAAATAGGTTTTTTTTTTTTCCAAAATGAATAGAATGAAAGCCCCTGAATTTATTTTATGTAAACTACACTAAACTACATTAAAAACTAAAGCATTAAATGAATATATGAATAAATATGAATAAGAGAGAGTGTTTTTGTTTTATTTCTGTTTTGGGTACTGAATTTTTTTTTTTTTTTTTTTTTTGAGGCAGGGTCTCCCTTTGTGGTTCAGGTTGGCCCTGTGCTCAGCCTCCAACTCACATCACAGCAATCCTCCTGCCTCTGCCTCCCGAGTGCTGGGATTATAGGCGTGAGCCACCACGCCCAGCACCGTGGTATGTGGTGCTGATTGCTGCTGGGGTGAGTCTCTACGCCCAGTATTGTATGTGATTAACTGGGAATCGAATGCGGGCCCTTCTGCTGAAAAAGACAGGTGCCAGAACCACTGAGCCAAATCCCCGGCCCGTCTTGCTTTATATTTTTTTTTTAAATTGGCAAAATATAAATGATTTGGGGGGTAGGAATCAGGCAGGCACAACACCACTAAGCTAAATCCCTGGGCCCTGGGTACTGGATTTAAATCCAAGGCCTTGCATGTGTTGTGCAAGCATTGTAGAACTAGACTACATCCTCGGCCTTTTCAAACTTTAAAAATTTTGAGACAGGGTCTCATTAGGTTTTCTGAGGCTAGACCTGAACCTGTGATTCTTCTGTTTCTCTCCAGAGGAGCCAGAGTTGCAGGTGTGTTCCATTTTATCCGATTAAATACTAGTATTTAATGATCCATCTTTTTCTGAGTCTGGAAGAAAGGGTGGAGGATTTAGCCCAGGAACACATTGCCCGCCCGGCAAGCACAAGGTCCTGATTTTGATCCCTGGTATAAAAAAGAAAGGTGATACAAGGTGATATCCATTTTTAAAAAGTGTAGCAAATGTATACTAAACATTTTTAAATGGTCCAAATTTTTTCCAGTGTTCTTAAAGTACTTCTTTTATTGTCTTGCCATATAACATAAAATTTAATATTTCAAATACATTCAGGGGCAGTTATTACATTCACAATTACTATCCAATGACCACCACTAAATGGAAATCACCACCTCTAAGGGAAGTCCTGTACAAATCTCATTCTTCCCTATCTCCAGTCCTGACAGAATTCCTTTAGTCTCTAGCTCTATAAATTTGCCTATTCTGGAAAATTTCACGTGAATGGAGTCACATAATATGGAGCCTTGTGTTTGGCTCCATTCACAGAGTACGTGTCCCACATTTATCCATGGCCAGTCTGCACCAATATTCCTTCCTTGTTATGGTGGAATAACACTCCCTTGTATGTGGAGCCACATTTTATTTATCTACTCATCACTTCGATGGGTATTTTATTTGTATCCACTTTTTAGCTATTGTGTGTAGTCCAACCATGAATATTTGTGTAGAAATCTTATTTGAACATCTGTTTCCAATTCTTTTATGTATAAACCTAGGAGTACAACTTCTAGGTTATTTGATAATCCTATATTTAATCTTTTCTCTTTGATTATATGTATGAAATGGTCTCATTGTGCTTTTGATTTCCATGTTCCTAGTGATGAATGATGTTAAGCATCTTTTCATGACTTGTGGGTCTTCTTTGGAAAAATGTCTACTCGAGTCCTTTGCTCATTTTTGTTTTGTATTGTTTGAGACGGCATCTTGCTTGTAACCTAGGATGGCCTCAAATTTGCAGTCTTCCTGCCTCAGCCTCCAAAGTGCTGGGATTTTAGGCATGCCTGGCCTGCTGATTTATAACTGGATGGTCCTTTTGTTGTTGACCTGTCAGTTCTTATGTATGTCTTGCACATTAGACATTAATCAGATATGTGACTTGCAAAATATTCTATCATTGTGTATGCTGCCTTTTCATTTTTTCACTTTCTTGACAATAGCCTTTGATAGATTATACTGTAAATTTTAATGAAGTCTAATTCACCTTTTTGTCTTGCTGCTTGCACTTTTGGTGTCATATCTAAGAAACTATTGCCAGTTTCAAGATCATGGACATTTATTCAAGTGTCTTCTAAGAGTTTTAAGGTCTTAAGCTTTTACATCAGTCAACCAACCAATCAACCAGTTGAAATTTAGATAAGGTATAGGTAGTTATACAATCAGGAAAAAAAAACCCTACATGTGTGTTTTCTCCAGAGGAGTAATTGAGTGTGTGGGACTAGTTGATTGCAAATACCTAACGAGACATAGGTATAGCTTGGCTGGGGCTGAGAAAATATGGATATGAGGAAGAAGGGAATAGTGTGAGGGTTCATCTAGGTGTAGGGTTTGTAGACAGTGGCTCAGCTAGAGGAGTTCTCAAAAATGATGCCACAGGTGGGCAAAGACATCCCCTTTGATATTCCCCTCAGTTCTCTACCTGTGCAGCTGATGCAGGGTTACAGACAAGTAGGTAAGTACACAAAGTGATGGCTAGTCCATGGGCTATGGGTCAGGCACACCTGGCTGTCCTGGCCACCAGTCAGTGAGTAGGAACTGTCTTGGGGTACATATAAAATATATAATTAATATATAAGTAACAAAGCTTCCTTCAATTAAAAATGTTTCATTATAACACAGGTGTATTAAACCCACAATGTGCTCTATGTGCTGCACTGTGTACTTTACAGGTAACTGTTGTGGTCTGTGAATTTAATTTTAATGTGGTAATTAAAAAAAGAGTGCTACGGTGTCTAAGAAGTCCACAGAAGTGTGGTGTCTATCTCATCTTTCCCCTTGCATATATCAGCCAGGGTGGATGGTGTGCTGGTTGTCAGTACTGTTCCAGATTTCTGAGGCCATGAGGAAACTGCATTGCTCTTGTTCGGTGCAGCCAGACAGTCCGTTTTGGTTTGATAACTAGACAGTTTTAGAACTCGAGTTGCAGTCTGCAATCTCCCATTCTCACCACTGCAGCAATGAGGGCAGTGTCAGGAAGCCAGCTGTCTGCTCCCAAGTGACTGAAATGAGCCCCGCTGTGTGTCCACCCTGGACCTCAGGTGAATGAGAAACCTAAGATTTGGAGGTTGCTTGCTGTCTTATGTGACTCAGCCTATCCCGACAGACAGAGGCAAAGTGCAGTAGTCTAGATACCGTGAGGTGGTCACTATAGAGCTTAGTGAGGGGAAAAGCATTCCCAGGGGCTCTGTCTGTAGGATATTTTTACTCCATGCACAAACACACAGGATTCTATTCTTATGCAGTTCTATCAGACTGACCTTATATAGCATTTAGTTCTATTCAGAGAGGTGGGCAACCACGTAAGTAATTTAAAGGTCTGTTACTTTGTTCTTCCAGGAAAGAAGGGACAGTGTTTGGTGAAGGGCATAACCATGTACAACAAAGCGGTATGGTCTCCTGACCCCTGTACCACCTGCCTGTGCTCGGACGGAAGAGTGCTTTGTGATGAGACCATGTGTCAACCCCAGACGTGCCCCTACACGGTCACACGTGAAGGAGAATGCTGCCCAGTCTGCACTGATGCAGGTACAGAGATGTAGCCAAACAAAACGCCATGTGTGATTCAGTCAAGTCCTTTGTTTCTGTCTTGTCACTACATTAAGGTATAAATTATAATAGCCTATTCATCAGGCACAATGCTGATAAACACAAATTCTTGGGGCAGTATATGGTAGAGTGTAGAAATAATACATTTGGCCTTATAGTTCTAGCTCTATCAGAAAGAGTAAATGTGGACTAGACCACATTCCACATGTGACCCTTGGCTTTGGAGATATCACAGTAAGATTTCTACAACAGACCGTGAGTTAATATGCATTAAAGACTCTGTTTGGTCGGTACATACATTATCTCAATTGACCCAAACTCCTTGGGTACAGTTATCTGAAATGAACACACTGATGTCAGAAGAACGGAGGAGTGATTTATGACTGGATAGAATGCAGTCTCAGTGCTCCTGGATATTCCCAAGCACCCACAAGTACAGAGCAATCCATAGCACGGCTGCAGTAACTTGGGGACACAGAGGTGTGGCGAGTGCACTGTGCTCTAGCGTGGTCCTCCAGTGCTCAAGCCACAGGGTGGGCTTTGCTGGATGCTCCCTGACCTCCTCTCCCTGAGGCTGGTCCCTAGTGAACTAGGAGGCTTTTGAGAGGGAAGCCCAGGCCTTATACCCAAAAAGAGGTCAAACATAAGAAAAGCTTGCACAGTTACTTATGAAAACAGTACACTTGTTAAATAATTTGGCAGGCAGCAGTGGAGATAATTTCTCTTATCTATAAGCAAGCAGTCTACTTTCACACATCAATGATCACAGGGTAGGTATTTAGAAGTTTCCTGCCAGGAGGGACTTCAGAATACTTAATAACTGCAGTCTCTTCATGTTATCAATTATTTCACTGAAACTAATATTTTGGAAAATATTAGAAAAGTGTTCGGTGAAACTAATTCCTTAGAGTGAAATACAAGACTAATAAAGGCAAGATCCAGAAATTCTTAGACATTTTTCAAGAGACTTACATATTCTTGAAATGTTGTAGTTATCTTGGGGAAAAAAAAAAAAAAACCCTTGGAATATGAGAGAAGGATGTTAAATGTTTCAATATGATGGCTTTAGTTTCCTTTGACCAATATTTTCCTATTCTCTTTTCTGCATGTTTTGTGAGAGATGTGACAAAATCCAGACTTTATAATATATACTGAACTGACATCACAAGTAATTTCTTCAAATGATTATATTTCCCAAGGTCCTTCTAGAGCAGTTTGTACATAACATTGAATGAAAACGGAAAGACAATGAAACAAATTTTGAAATTTTGAGGGTGGAAAACTTGTGCACTGTGAGCTCACTTTTCCCTAGAACTCTTCACTCAGAAGAAGAGACTGAATTAATTGAATTGATTTGGTTTTCTGAGATAGAGTCTTGCTATGTAGTTCAGACTGGCCTTGAACTCATGTAGCCCAGGCTATCCTCAAACTCATGGCAATCCTCCTGCCTCAGCCTCCCAAGAGCTGGGATCACACGGATGTGCTACTATGGCCCAGTGGAGACTGAATTTAGACTTACATCCTGTTGTCCCTAGGCTTTGCCACATAAAGAAAGCTGTATGTAAATGTAGATTGGCTATCTATGATTATCTGTTCGACTCCCAGCATCATGAAATGATGAACAGCACTCCAGTACACATGTCTCTGGAAAAGCAACAGCACTTACAGGCCATGCCTAAGGCTTATGCAGCCAAACCATTACGAATACAGAATTCAGTGGAGAAAAAGAGAACTTTCTAATTCTGATTTCAGAATATGCCATCAGGCACCTGGAGCAGAGAATAACAGATGAAAATGATAAATCTAAAAACAAAGAAAGTTTCATGACCACAGTAAAATATACTTTTCATAGCTAAAGACAGTCTAACCATTTTCTAGAAAAATTACCCAAGCCAGGTCTGGTGCACAAAATGATACAGATTGTACACTAGATATAACTGCAATTCCGGGGCTTGGGAACCTGAGGGAGGAGAATCATCGTGAGTTTGAGGGCAAGCCGAATTACATAGTGAGTTCGAGACCAGCCTGACCTACACAGAGACCCTGGCTCAAAGAAAACCAAACCAGGGATGGGGATTTAGCTCAGTAGTTCCGGCGCATGTCTTGCAAGTGCAAGGGCCCGGGTTCAATCCCCCTAATAACCACATACAATACGGGTGTGGAGACTCACACCCACCAGCAATCAGTACCACATACCACAGTGCCGGGCGTGGTAGCTCACGCCTGTAATCCCAGCACTCGGGAGGCAAAGGCAGGAGGATTGCTGTGATGTATGTTTGAGGTTGAGCTCAGGGCCAGCCTGAACTACAAAGTGAAACCCTGTCTCAAAAAAAAAAAATAAATAAATAAAATCCAAACAACAAACCAAAGAACACCAAGGCCTAGTAAATGGGACAGTATCTATTATAAAAGCATCACATCTGATGATATCACACACTTTGTCTTGTATCATGCAGCAATATTATTCCCTCTTCATTCCCAAGACAGCATCATATCCTAGCAAAATTACATTTAATGCAAAAACTACCAATAAAGCACTGAGGCATGAAAAATTATCTGTAACAGATTTTATGAAACAGAAAGTCATGATTAAAACTTTTCAAGAAAAAAAAATGAAGATGCATTTCATCTTTAAAAGGCACTCCAACACTTGGAGGGAATAATATTCACTAACCTTGTTTTCATTATGATTTTTCCTCTTATTAACATCATCAACTTGTCCCTGCTACCGCCTCCCTGCGTGGTCATTTATCTGGTCCCTAGCCAATGATAGCACGTTAAATGATAGAACTGAATTTTCTGGTGATTCTTCAGAACAAAGAGAACCTTCCAAAGTACTTCCTAAGCAAGTACCACCTCCTCAGGTGGAAATGGACCACGTGTTTGGAAAAGAGGAAATTCAATCTGAGGAGGATGAAGAAGAAATTAAAGATACAAAGCGCAAGAAAGAGACTGTCAGAGATCAGGGCAAATCTCACAGGGACAGGGAGAGCAGGAGAGAGAGAAAACTAAGGCCTGGTAAGACCGAGAGGCAGCAGCCACGCTGCGGAAGGGGGAAGGAGGAGGCGGAAGACGGAGAGGAAGAGGAGGAAGAGGAGGAAGAGGAAGAGGCTGTAAGAGGAGATGTGTTCCGCATGCCCTGCCAACTCCCCATCCCTGCTCCCCCCAGGGGTAGGCCGCGTCTGCCCAGTGGCTGCTCCTTGTCCTACAGGACCATCAGCTGCATCTACGCTACCCTCATCCAGATCCCACCACTGATGGCCCCAGAGATCACAAGTCTGGAGCTCGTGGGTAAGAAATGGTGACTTCTGTATCATTTTGTGCACTAGACAGAAATGTGACTCTCGCTGGGCTATGTTTGCTATATTTCACTTTCACCACAGAGACTCATTTCATCATCGTCACACATATGAACGCTCTAGAAACAGCAGCTTACTGCAGACAGCTCAGTTAGGTGTAAAGAAACCTCCAAAGCAGGTCTTTCCTCATGCACCTTTTCAAAAGTCAGTTTTCATGGGCTATAATTTATACACAGTAAAACTGATTTTTAGTGTTTAGTTGTTTTGATAAACATGTACAGCTGTATACACACTAGCAGGATCTGGAAACAGTACATTTCTATCACTCTCCAGAGTTCACGTCTCTACCTTTCCCAGCCCCTGGCCATGACACAAGTTTCCTATCCCTATGCTTTTACCTTTTTGAAACTATCACATAAATGGAGTCATATAATACAGAGCTTTTCCGGGTGGGTGTCCGATGCTTTTGAGAGTCATATGTTTTGTTTTGGGTATGTCCATTCATTTTTTCCCCAAGTAGTCTCTGTTGTATGAAAGACTAGTCTCCAGTGAGGAGACATCTGAACTATTTTCAGTGTGAGGCCAATGTGTAGAGAGTCACTACAAACATCCACAGACAATGTCTGTGTCAACCGATGACCTCATTTCTCCAGGGTTATGCCCAGGGGTGGAACCGTGGAGAAGGATGGGAAAGCACATGCTTGACTTTGTAGTGACCATCTGACAGTTCCCCAAGGTGGCTCACCATCGCCCCCGCAGTGCTGGGGAGTTCACATCATTCTTGGCACCTGCTGGCACTTTATAGCTCCCCTCCCATCAGGGACTTCAGTGGGAAGATGTTTCCAGACCTTTTGCTCACGTCTCTGAGGCCACCTGGGAGGGTTCTGAGTGGCGGGATGGCAGGCTCAGGCATCAGGGGCTGGCTAATGATAGTAAGGCACAGTGGGCTTGAGGATGGCAGAGTGAAGCCAGGCCAGGCCAGGCCCTGCCTGCTTCTGCAGAGCGATGCTGCTGGTGTCAAGGGTACTCAAAGCTTCCATGGCTCTCCCCACAGAGGCTCTCACCCCACTTTCATATCTCCTGATGAATCTTCTCGTGTCCAGCAAGTTACCCCTCCCTCAGGCCCTAACATATGTGTCAAGGATGCTCTGCCCTAAGAAACCCAGTGTGTCTGGGAAAGATAAATAACCAGTGTCCAGCTATACTCTTAGTTTTAAAAGAAGGTTGTTAGTTTTTCCTGCTATTGGGGATCAAACCCAGCGGCCTAAGAGGGGACTCAAACTTGCTATCCTCCTGCCATGCTCCCGCTTCAGCCTTTTTCAGAACAGGTATTATAGGCTGTGTTTCCATGTCTGGGTTGCATGCGCGTGCGTGCATAGACAAACACGCACACACACGTGTGAGAGTGTGTGTGGTAGTACTAGGTCTTAGAATCAACACCCTTCATGCTGAACTATATTGAGACAGGTTGGCACTAAATTGCTCAGGCTGGGATTGAATTTTTCTTTCTTTTTTTTTTTTTTTTGGTACTGGGAATCAAACTCATGACCTTGCACTTGCAGGCAGGTACTGGAACCACTGAACTAAATCTCTGGCCTTTGGCTTGAATTTGTGATTACCCTACCTCAACCTCCTAGAGTGTTGGGATTACATACCTGGCACTCTATGGTTATTTCTAAAAAGTTATTTGCTGTGTCTAAAATCACTGACTAAAAAAATCATTGTCTATTGTACTTAAAGTGTCAAAATAAAAATTCTTTTTTCTTTTTTTGGAGAGAGACAGAGTCCTGCTATGTGATTCAGGCGGTTCTTGAACTTGTAGTGATCTTCCTGCCTCACCTCCAGAGTGCTAGGATTATAGGTGTGCATTACCATGCCCAGTGAAACAAAATTCTTAAAATGGAAGCATAAAGAACTTCATGGATTTGTTATACCTCTCTGAGGAGAGAGGGATATAATGTTAGGCCTGGGGGGGGTATGTGTGTGAGAGGTGATCTTCCCAGATTTCTTACACAAAGAAGGAGCATGCTTAGAGCAATCAAGTGATGTGCCTATGAACTTCCTGGATAAACAACATCATGACTCTCATCCAGGGAAACAGCAATGGAAAAATATGAAGAACAAAATCAGTGTCTGTAGAACATCACAGAAACACATTTTTGCGGTTGTGTAATGTGTCTAGTACTGCCCAGCAGACAGCATTCTGTCAACAAAGCTTCGTTTGAAGCTTGAGGTATGGACCATGACGAGTCCTTAGAAAATACTGACTGTGGTGAATTGTCTAGTCCCAAGATGGTTTTTCCAAATATGCATTTGTTTCTGTAATTCCTGCCCTTGTTCTGAGCACTGTTTTACCCTTCAGATCAAGATCTCTATTGATACGCATTCACATACTATACACATGTATGCATGTACTTATATGTGCATATGTCTAACACAACTGCTGTGTGTCCTAGGGAATTCTATCACCTCCATCCCGGATGAAGCATTTAATGGATTACCGAATCTGGAAAGGCTTGATCTGAGCAAAAATATTATCACCTCTTCAGCCATAGGTCCAAAAGCCTTCAAGGTAACCATGTACTCCAATTTATACATAAGTAGTTATCCACGTGAGTGGCTTCACTATGACTAGCTACAGTCTGAGGTAGGGAAGGGAGGAAAAGCAAAAAGGTTTGAACTGGGCATTTTCTTCTGCATTTAGGAAATTCCTTTTCTGATGTCCCTCAACTATGTTCAAGTTTCTCTTGAACATAAACTGTTTTACATGTTTTTAGTATGACTTGACATGTACCAACTTAAAGGCGTCCAAGACATAATTAATGCTTTTGGTTTAGAGAGTGCTTTCTGGAGAGCTGAATGCACTGAAATTTGAGGTCTCCACATATAAAGTATTCCCCAGGCAGAAAGCAAGGCATATATGAGACCTCTATGAGGTTTTCAGACCAGCAGGACATTGCTTTCTTATTTTTGGACAGGGGGAAAATCTAGTGGAAGATGCTTTGGCAATGGGTTCTGGAAAACCAAAGGGGCTCAGATGAAAACTGGTATTGGAGAGATGGGGAAGAAGGGGAAAAGAATGGAGGAGAAATAATATAGAGCAAACCTCTGAAGGAAATAGATCTAAATACAAATCTCTTAAAGGAAACGAGAGGACCAACGAACTGCAAGGCAACAAAAATAGAAGATAAGGCTTGTGTGTGTAAACAGAGATTCATACACGGCTTGGGTGTGTAGAGATTCATACACGTGTACACCTTGCACTACATCTCACTAGTGCAAACTTGGTTGCTCTGCAAGGCCCCTGGGTCTCCTGACGGCTCTTGACCTCTTCACTGGTTTCTTGTACTCTCAGCTTCTGGCTTTCCTCTGGGGTCTGAGCAGAGAGATAAGCGGGCTCCCAGGACCTGCTTCGCACTCTCCATCTTTCTGGCTGAGCCACAGCTGAAATTACGAGTCGTACATAGCCTGTGTTGGCCCAGGAGAAAAACACTGTAGCAGAGAATCTCCTTTTTTTTGCTTGGGGCTTCTCTTGTTCTACTGTCAATCTGAAAGCAGAATATGAGCACTGGAGGAGTGAGTCGCTCACTCCATGTGGCTTCACGAAGCCTGTTCGACTTCAGTCTCCATTTTTGTTTTTATAGCCAGATTTGGCCACCAAACATGCAACTATCAATGTGGAAATGCACTTTTCCAGGTGTCTGAGTATCAACAGGAACAGCCTGTGACATCTGTAACACTTTGTTTCAAAAAATTTACATAGTAATTAGTGTTATATTATGACCCTTTTCCTCACATATTAGTGTACACATGAAATTGAGCTTTATAAATATGAATTAAAAAACAAATATGAATTAAAATCTACTGTCTTAATTCTAAGCATTTATGACAAAATATCACTGACCCATTAGCCATAGTAGCTTTTTTCTTTTTTTCTCTCTTTTTCTTCCTTTCCTCTTTTCCTTCCTTCCTTTTTTCAATTTTTGTTTTATACTTTAGCTTTCCAAAGCTGTATTATATGTAGGGATGAAAGGAATAAACAGTCATCAAGGGTAGCTTGCTGCAAATGCATAAGTGTAAAAGCTATTACAGAGGTGATACTTGGTAAAGAGTATTGCTATGTGGCCTGGACATTGCTAAGCCAAAGGATGTAGAAGTCTGTGAGACCTGTAGTTCTGACCTCAAAGTGCCCATTTGCAGCATATGTGACTGTACAGGTGACCAAACAAAAATGGTAATTTTAATATTTGCTTTTTAAGCTTCTGAAGAAGTTAGTGCGTTTGAATATGGATGGAAACAATTTAGTGCACATTCCTTCAGAATTGCCGTCTACCTTAGAAGAACTCAATATCAATGAGAATAATCTTCAGGCTATCGATGAAGACAGTTTTTCAGGTATTTAACATCAATTTCTTCTGGCATGTCTCCTTAGAACTTTCCTCACTGGTCGTTTGGAAATCTGATTTTACAGTACTACCAAAAGTCATGTAAATTAATAACAATTTATGACTGGAAAAACTTAAAAGTGTACTTTACACTGCTTATTGACTTTTAAAAAGCACACTGATCTTAAGACTTTTAATGATTGTGGTCCTCATCATGTACAACAGAGTAACTCTCCTACAAATCCATGCTGCCTGCAGCGCTGTGCCAAACACTGCCTACGATGGCATGAATTCTGGTGCTGTGTGCTGCTATTTTTGCTAGCGCTTGGTCTTGTGACTTGGCTTCCTTCATCTCACCATCTACAATTTGTGCTATGCCTATAATAACATGTTTTTATTTTAATTTGTCACGTGTTGGAAACTAAAACTAAACATGTGCAAACTGTGTGTCCAGTAGACATGGGCAGGCTTTCTGTGAGGCTGAGGCGCTGCCAGTCAGGGAAGGCACGGGGCCTCGTGGTAGCCGCTTGACTCAGTAGCTCTGTCCTGAGGGTCGGTGGCATGCAGCTGTGGCCTCAGCCTGGCTTTCCAAAGGGCAGACGTTACTGAGAAGCATCTGAACCTGCAGGAACTGGGCTTGTTTCTGGACCACATGAGACAGCTGATGTACATACAGTGTAACCCTCCAAAAGAAACTGGGTCACACAGAGCTCTTCACAGAATCTGGCTGGCACCTTTGATTAGACTCTATGCTTCCTTACCACAAAGACTGCCTTCATCTTTCTTCTGTCTTCCTAATCATCCAGCAGAGTATAGTGCTCAGTGCTTCCTGTTAACCTCATTGGAAACAAACTTTGTATAAATGTTGATAAACTTAGCATTTCTCATTGTTTCCTTTAGCTCCCAGGACACTTCATAGGAACAAAACACTTCCGCTGATGAGAACAGTATATTATAAACACTGCCACATCTCTGAGTTCACCATTTGTGCTCTCAAAATGATAGCTTATAAAACATAACTCCTTACTTTGAAAGTGTCTCACACATCCCTGGAAGGGGTCCTGCATAAATGCCTGGATATTCCCAGAGTACTGATGTGTGGTCCGAGCTGAGCTGGCTCCCGCCCTCCTCACTGCCGAGCCCCTCGCACAGAGGAAGCTTCACTCCCACGAGGTAGCCAGAAAGGAGGTCCTCTGCCGTCCACTTCCCCAGACGCTTCCCTCCCTTCCCAGGCAGGCTGGGTTCTTAGTCCTGCTGTGGTAGTGCTCCCTAAGTGTAAGTGTGGGCTGCTACCATGGCTGGTGCAGCTGCTGAGCCTCCGTGACGGCCCTGAGGCCTGCTGGGCCGAGGGCAGGACAGGGCTGGCTGGCAGTGGGAGGTGAGCCCGAGCCCAGCCCATCGTGTGTGTACACACTGGACTATTTCAACTTGGAAGTTCCTCTTTCTTCTGTCTCCACCTTTCCATCCGGAAGAGCACACCCCTTCCCTGCACTAAATCTACACTGCTTCCTCTTCTCATCCCCCAGCACTTCCTACCTCTACTTCTCACGTGCCTGTCCTCACTAATGCCCAAGTGGAGGGCTCACTTCCTTTACTTGGGAATCTTGCCACACTTGAACCTCTGGTTCGGATGCCCCTGGCCGTGTCACTTTTGAGCTTCCAGCTGACCAGGATGGTGCCACTCCTGGGCTAGTGGGAGAGGTGTGGAAAAGACTTCCTGTATGAACGTCTTTCTTGGTAGCTTAATCTGAATGGCTAGAGGTATTGATCATCTTTTTAAGAGACAAAACTTCTGTCTGGCTGTACTGAATGCCAACAGGTGAGTAACTATCCAGAGAACTCACTGCTCTGCTTTGTTACCAACTCCCTTGTTTAGAGATTGGGGTTTGCTGGGGGGAACAGTGCTCCTTTCTGTGTCCGAGAAAAAGGAACTACTCACCAGCTGTCCCTGTCATGTCACCATTTCGTCCCAGCCTGTCACTGCAAATGCTGCCAATGACTTCCCACACCCCAGACTCTTCGCATCTCCATTCTAAATGCATGCTTGGCCAGCACAGCCTCGGGAAACATCTGTGATTCTTCTCCCTGTCCTCTTCCTCCTCCCGCCTGCTTCTATTAATTATGCTTATTTGTATTCTGTACCATTGGAATGATTTCTTCTCTGCACTGTGCATTTTGTCTCGGTTGAAATGTGCATCTGAGATGTGCAAAGTACTGCAGAATAGGATCTGTAGGATGGAGAAGGGAGGAAGACAGGGAAACCAGACTCCTTCAAATAAAGCGAGCTTTTTCATATGCAGCCCGTAAAACTGCATGGTAAGTTTTTCTCTCTTTTGTGGTTCTAGGATGAAACCCAGGACCTCATGCACGCTGAGCAAATACGCCAGTGCTCAGCTACATCTCAATCCCAAACTGCATGGCTTTCCCAACTGTTCTAATATTCTTATAATTTTATTTTTATAGACTTAAGTCAGTTGGTCTCCTTAGAATTGGAAGGAAACAATCTCAGTGAAACCAATGTCAATCCTTTAGCTTTTAAACCTTTGAAGAGCCTATCCTACCTGCGCCTGGGGAAAAATAAATTTAGAATTATTCCACAAGGTCTTCCTGCTTCTATTGAGGTATTGCTATCTTTCTTCTAATATTTTAAATATATTGTAGATAAAACATACTACAATAAAACATTATCTTTCTAAAGACTATGGTAATATATATTAAACTAGGTAAGTTTTTTTTGGTGCCACATACAAATTTTTTTATAATATAAGCATTATATATCCCTGACAAAGTGAAAATGGTACTGTTGAAAGCTTTTGGGGGGAAATGGGAAAGCGAAACTAAGAATCTCAACAGAAACTTCCAAAATGTACTCAACTCTTAAGCCAGTTCAAACTGGCCCAGGCCAGAACCATGAAATTCAGCATAGAATAGCTCCATCTCTATCAGTATCATCTGTCTCCATGCAGAAGTTCCAGCAAATATCACAGACACTCACCAAACAGCAAAAGGATGCTGCAAGTATTACACCAAAAAGGCCCTGCCTAGTCCTAAAACTCTGTAGCTTATACGTTTTGTTCCACTCCTAAAATATCATCTTTGTTTTAATCCTTCTAAAGTACCCACAGCAGCTCCCAGCAGTGCAATCTCCATGCTGCAGCGGATGTTCACGAAGTTGTTGAGCAATGAGCATCAACACTCTGCACTTCCTGCATTCAGAACACTGAGGTTCAGAGTCCATAAATACTCACAGACCCAGCTGGGACCCAGGTTTTCTTGCCTGAGCTCTTCTTCTACCACAACACGTGATCATCCCACCAGACATCAGGATGGAGCTTTTTGTGACTGTGGGCACTGCCAAACAGAAAAAGGTCACCGAGTAGGACCTCATGCTGATCAGAATCACCTGTGTTCCTAAGATATACTGACTCCTGAACCTTCCCACATGTGCTAAGCCAGATTCTTTGGAGAACAGAGCTAGAATTTAGACTTTTTAAAAAGATTTGTTAGACCATGCCCTCCCCCAGTGAAACACTCATACAGCTTGACAATACCAAAGAACGCAAGCCCTTCCTCTATCTGAACTTCCTATCTTGGCTTCTCTCTCTAGTCCACAAAGGGCTGTGTGCACCCGTGTCCAAGTGCATGGTGGGTGTGGTACACCTTTCTCAGCTCACTGCTGCAATGCACACTCCTCTTTTTTAGTATATGTGCTGCTGAAGCGAGCACAATGCACACTCCTCTTGTCACACACCATTCCTTCTTATAACTGCAAATAGGCTAAGTATAGAAAAGTATGCCACAGCTTATTTAAACAGTCTGTTACCCACATACGTGTAGGATGGAATTTATACTTTAAAAAGCTCATGAGGTGATCTTAACATACAACTATGTTTGGGAACCACTGATGTAGCTCATCCTTTAATTATACATGAAAGTAAGAGCAAAATGCTGGAGACTGCTTTACCCATTTCTAACAAATACCACAATTAAATGATAAAGGGAAGAGTCACTAATAACAGGAATGGAAAGTCGCACTGAAGGTACATGCTAATTCTATTTCTGCGTTCTACTCAGAACAAGCAGAATTTTGTAATTCATATTTTCTAGTACAAAAACTCATTTTGATACAAACTAAATTTAACTTGAACCCAACTAGCTCTTAAAAACTTTCTAATAGTTCTAGTAAATTTCATTTAGATCCTAAATTAAGCCTCTCAATTAATAAATTAATTAAATACATGTAAATCTAAAACTATGAACCTAAGAATATTACAGATCTCACAGAACAGTAGAAAGCTGGCTGGGAGCTACCAGCTCTGCTAGGCCTGGAATCCCAGGAAGCACCACGATCTCCCTGGGCCTGAGCTACTCGAGGGTGAGTGGAGATAATTTCTACCTACTTTCCAGACTTTTAAAGTCCACATGAGACCCGAGGTTTTGCAAATGTGTATGGTATGGTGAATCTCGCAAGATATTATTCTCTAAAAACTAAATCAAAACCACTGAAGTTCACAATCAGATATAGTTAATTTTTGTTCTACAAGTTATAAAATCTGACAGTTTAAACTATGAACTCACATAAAAGTCTTTAGATATACTGAGAATAGTCTTCATTACAATTTTAGTATCTGTAGAATTGAATATATTAACAAGTGGAAAAACTAATGCTCTTTTAATTATAGGAATTGCACCTAGAAAATAATCAAATTGAAGAAATAACTGAAATTTGTTTCAATCATACCAGAAAGATCAATGTGATTGTATTACGTTATAATAAAATAGAAGAAAACAGAATCGCTCCGTTAGCCTGGATAAATCAGGAGTAAGTACATGCTGCCGTTTAACTTTCTCACCGTCCTTAGTGAATACCTGCCCGACCCCAACTTGTCTACTGCATGAAGTTTCCAAACTGCCCGATCACGAAGGCCTAGTGGACACCGTGCCACGCGGCTGAGCCAGCAAGAGCCGAGGCTGCGTCACAGCCTCAAACGCTGCCTGGGCTCTGCCCGCCTCACACCATCTGGAGGATGACAGGGAAAATGCCCTATACACAGCGAGGAACACGCATGCCGCCGGTTCCCTATCATCCTTACGGAGAAACAGGCTCCACAGACCGGGCCTATCCTCCATACCAATACCCTCTTTTGTCCAAACTATTTCTCCTTTTCAAGTCTTACAAAATAGATTTTAAAAGGCCAGGCCTGACGGTGGAGGCACAATATAGGACCCACTGTCCTGGATGTGAATGGGCAGGGTTGCTGCACCCCTCCCTCAGCGAAGGGAAAGGGGGCTGGAGGCACGCTCTGGCTGTAGGTCAACTGATGACCAGGCGTGCTGTGTGTCCCGGAATGACATCATCTGTGTAGTACAGCCAAAGACATCGTTAAAGGGATGTAGGATGTGGAAAGACGGGAAGGGCTTTGGAGACCAGCTGGAGGGTGAGTACGAGCCCCTGTGAGTGGTCAGGTCTTCATGAGGCATTTCAGGGGAAGCTCCTGCAACCAGCCAGGCAGCTTGTCCCGTTCCTGGGATCCTCTATCTGATAACAACTTCTAGATCCCATAGTCTCAATCCAAGTCGCAAGTGTGCCAGATCATCTAATCAAAGGTGGAATGAAAATGTGGCAGCAAAATCAAACTTGGAGAGAACTCCAAAACAAAAACAAAAACAAAAGAAAGACTTCCTTGATAGAACCAGAGACTCGTGGATTTCATTTCTGATTACACAGTTTGACCACAGATATATTTGGGAACACCTTTCTGTCACCATGACTTAGCCCTTACCCCTAAGCTGTGCTCTCCTACACATCTCTGATGCAAACCCTTAGCTGCGAGGCAGCGTGGTGCTGACAAAAACCTGGGCCTCGGAGCCAGCCAAGGCAGCACACACTCAAGTTCATGTTCACGTTTAGAATTATCAGTGCTGCGTGGGGCTGCAGGAAAACAGATGAGTATCACAGCTGACCTTGTCAAATTTCAGAGCTGCCAGCACTACCCTGAGGTTGTTCACTTCTTCTTTGCTGCAGAAATTTAGAATCGATTGATCTCTCCTACAACAAGCTCTACCGCGTCCCCTCCTACTTACCCAAGTCGCTGCTGCACCTGGTGCTCATGGGGAACCAGATTGAACTGATTCCAGGCTACGTGTTCGGCCACATGGAGCCAGGCCTGGAGTACCTGTACCTGTCGTTTAACAAACTCACTGATGATGGCGTGGACCCAGTTTCCTTTTATGGGGCATATCATTCTCTGAGAGAGTTATTTCTAGATCACAATGGCTTAAAATGCATACCACCTGGGATACAAGAAATGAAGGCACTACACTTTCTGAGGCTGAATAACAATAAGATTCGGTAAATTTTGGCTTTTTCAAATAGCAATTTAAACGATGTGACAAAATATATGTGGTTAAACAATTATGATGTGAATGCTGGGATTTACCTTAAGGGAAAAAGGAGTGCTACCAGATGTGTAGTGAGTGTGGTGGTACATACCTGTAATCCTAATACTCTGGAACTCTGGGGCAAGAGAATTTTGAATTCAAGCCCAGCCTGGGCAACTTAGCATGAAACTGTCTCAAGGGGGAAAAAAGAAGTCTGGGTATAGTTCAATGCAAAGGCTTTGGGTAAAATCCCCAGTACCACAAAAACCAACAAAAAACCCCACCAATAAATGAGAAAAAAAAAAACCCACAAATGCTAAGTAGTTGCTTGGACAAGACTGGCAATGTTAGTTGTTAAAGTAGGGTGATAGGTACATAAAAAACCATTAGTTTTATATGTTTGGGAAATTCCATGGTATTATTAAGTAGAGTATCATTACACAATACGTAGACTCATAGAAACAGGTACAAATAAGGCTGTGAAGCAACAGACTTAGACTAAGCTACTGTTTCTGCTATTGTGGATTCAACCTTCCACGTCCCCAAAAGCTCGTGTGTTGAAGGCCTGGTTCCCAGCAAGCAGAGGTGGTGGAAGCTGCAGGCACAGGGCCTAGTTGAGGAAGTACATCCCTGGAGATGTACCTGAAGGCACACAGGGCCTGGCCCTTTCCTTGCCCATTCTTGCTTTTCTGCCTACTCTGAAGTAAGCAGCCCTCGTCTACTGTGTTTGTTGCCAGGATGAACTGCTTCACCGTAGCCAGTGAACCTTTTAGAGCTGGCGGTGATAACATACAGCTGGCCGTGGCACACAGGTCATAGGTCTGTGGCCAGCACTGCCACAAGCCCTCCATGATGGGGCCAAAAACCACAGACTAAACCCTCTGACACTCAGCCAAAACAAATCTTTCCTCCCTTAAGTGGATTTTCTCAGATGTTTTCTCATATGGACATAAAGCTAACATACCTATGTATGTAATTTTGTTTAACAAAACAAGATAGCATCTGATTTTAAAAAAATCGCTCTATTTACTTAATTTTTGGCACAGGGGATCAAATGCAAGTGTAAAGCAGGCGTTGTGCTGCTGAGCTACATCTCTCACCCTACTATATGTTATTTTAAAAGAGACTCATCTGCAGAGAACAGACTTAAATATAAACTAAAATTAAAGTTCCTTTAGATTTTAGTTCCTAGATTTTTCTGCTGGTAAAACTTTGAATAGACTTATTGAGACTCAATTTTTCTCACTCTTGAAGACATTTTTTGGCCTATGTCCAGACTCCATCCCCACCTAGATGCATGAATGATGCAAGGCTTCATCCAGGATCGTCCTCGCTACTGGCACTGAGGGAAAGAGCAACCTAACCTCTCTTCCCCTCCTCTATCTCTAAAACTGCACAATGCCTTTCAAAAACAGAGAAAGGTTCCGAAGTGGGTAGCCAGGAGAAGCGGCACACACCTCAGTCCTCACACGCTGGAAGGGGGGAGCAGACTTAAACTGGAGTAGTCCTTCACATTAGGCTACTTGGTGAGACCCTGAATCAAAACAAAAATTTCAAAGGTCTGTGAAAGTCAGTCAGTAGGAAGGTCCTCGCTTTGATCTCCAGTGCTGCGATGGGAGCAGTCGGGGAGCAGAGGAGTGGGAGAAGCGGTGGGGTGCAGAAAGTTTTGTGAGACTGCTTCAAAACTTTTTCACAGGTCGGACTGTAGGGCTGCCCCAGATGGCACACAAGGTCCCGTTTTCAGTGTGTGTAGGAGTTCCCAGCCTGGCGTCTTCACTGAGAACTTCCCCTCTATCCCTGAACCAATGGTTTCCCTCACAGATGGCTGTCACTTGAATTTATTATTTCACCAGGGGTAATAAAATGATGAATTTGTTTTGTTATTCTTTCTTGCATCTTAGCTGAAAGTACTCTGCAAAGAAATTTTGCTCTTCCACTAGAATTACTGTCTCCTTCTGAAAGACAGGATAAACACAATTTCCTTTAAACTGTTAGTTAGAATAAGGACTTGGTGTTTACGTGCCTTTACTTTTTTATTTTGTTTTGAGGTTCTCCCTTTCTCTGGAGAATACATTACACTTATGCTTTTACACACTTGGTATATTTCTGTCTATTGCAGGCCTTCTGAAACTATTCTGCCTTCTGCCAATGGCAGCTGTTCAATGTGGCACCTGTGTCTCAGCTCTTTCACGCCAGATGGTATCACCATGGGGGGAGGACATGTGAGAAATCACACAAAGTCAGAGACAGAAAGACAGTGACTAGGGAAAGGCCAATGCTACCCTTTTTCTGACAACCACTCGTGCAGGAACTCACTCCAAAAAATTGATATTAATTCCTTCCAAGGGTAATGCTCTCAACAACCAAATCACCTCTCACTAGGCTCCGCCTACCTAACATTGCCACAGTAAGCTTCCAGCATGCCTCTTAGGGGATGAACCATATCCATACCATAGCATAGCACGTATGGTTTTCAAATCAAAATAGCAAGATTTTTCTACTTGTAGGGTGTGGTCATGCTCCACTCGAGTGTATTTATAGGTTTATTTTTCATATTAAGATCTGTGATGTAATTGGAAATTATTCTGGTTTATGAAATGACCAAAGGATCCAATTTGAAGGGCAAAATCTTTTTTTAAAAAGATAAATATAAAAAATTTTTTTCCAGGTATGCTAATGCATGCCCGTAATCTCAGCACTCAGGAGGCTGAGGCTGGAGGACTTCCACGAGTTCAAGGCCAGGTTGGGCTACACAGTGAGTTTGAATTACATAGCAAGACTCTAATTAAAAAAAAATAAAACACTGTTCCTGCCTGACGCAAGTAAGGGCCTGAGTTTTATCTCTGGTACCAAAACCCAATAATACAAAAAACAAAACAACTTAATTTCTAAATTTCTACATATTTGGACCATTTATGACCTGCTCTCTATTTTTCTGTAGGAATATTCTTCGAGAACAATTCTGTAATGCTGAAGAGGATGGTGACTCAACTTTGGAACATCTTCATCTTGAATATAATTATATTAAAACAAGAGAAATATCACCCTATGCATTTTCATGCATAAGATCATACTCAAGTATTGTTCTTAAACCACAAAACATCAAGTAACTCCAAGTTTTCTTCGGCCATGTGTAAGATTTACTAATTAGTTATAGCAGTAGAATCTGTGATAAATGAGAAGCATAATCTCCTGTTACATTCAGTATCATTGCACTAGCCCATCTGATTTGCCAGCCCACAGATGAGCAAGCAATGGTTTACATAAAAAAATGTAGCCTTCTAGAAGTTTCACTGAAAGTAAAAAATACTCAGTTTCCTGCACTCTAGAAAGAAGCCAGCTCCCTGAAACAGGATGTCAGCATGCTGAGCTAAACCACAAAACATGTCCTTTACAATTTGATGTTGACTGTTAGCTAAGAACTCTCCTAGTACCGTTAAAAGTTATGTATATTGTAGTCCAAGACCTAAAGCATAAAGACAGGGAAAAACAAGGTAGAATTTATGAATCATTGTTTATTAAGATGTTAAAATAGTGATTTATTAATCACTAAACATACTTCAGTACTGGGATAGGTGTGGTTCCTTCTATTCGCTACATGTGTGAAGTTAAAACACTGCTGAAATGCTGACTCCCTAACTTGGACCCTTGTACTGTAGGTATGTTGTCAACATTAAGGGGAGTTAGAAGAAAGTATCCATCATTCACACTTTTTCTGAAACTTCTGTAAGGGTAAAATTACATTTTAAAAGATAAAATACAGTATTTTAAAATCATCCTCACTGTTCTTCACTCAAGATCAAAATATTATGAAAAGTAGTAGCTTTTGCTAAAAATACAAATGAACTATTCTTGACTATCATCTTAGTTAAATGCAAATCAAATACACGCACATTTAAAAAATCCTCTTCCACTGGTGTTTCTTTTGCCCTAATTTGCTGAAATGTATCCTTGTACTCAGTTCAGTAGAACTTAAAGCTGTGTTTACTATGTACTAGACCCTACCAAAATTATATAATAAAATTTTCATTATATAATGACCTTTATCTTTGTATTATCACAAAAATTTATAAGACATAAACTACGTGGCTTCTTTTATTATTCTCAGTATTGAAGAAATAGCAGACTCAGAATTTAGGTTCTTACCTACTTCTGGTAGCTTTCTCTAATTTTTCAGGTTTCAGTATCTATTAAATCTTTTAATAGTTTTCTTACCACCCGGAGAACTTCCCAGCCTCACTTTGCATAGCTCTTTGGAGAACCAGAGAAGAATATAAAATGTTTGGGAAAATACATTTATCGGATGAGTGTGGTTACTATCACTAAAAGTTCAGGTACAACTGACAGTAACCAGCACATTCGACCACGTGTAACAGCTTCATAAGGTAATTTCTAAGGTGTGCAAGCTGGTTTACTCCATTTGAGTTGTTATTCTTATGCCCTTATTTTAACCACCTCTTTTTTTTTTTTTTTTTTGGTTTCTTGAGACAGGATCTCACTACACAGTTCACATTAGCCTCGAGCTCATTATGTAGCTGAGGCTGGTCTTGAACACTTAGTGATCCACCTGCCCCAGTCTCCCAAGCACGGGGACTGCAGGCATGCCGTACCAAGTTCAGCTAGCACTTTTTCTTTTTAAATTATTTTAACATATCTTTATTGGTACATTATATATACACATCATGATTGCACTCAACAATGAGAATTTGCACCAGTATATGACACAACTTCTCATTTTTTTCCCATTCCTTTACCCACTCTACCATCCCCGCCCCCTCTAGACATAAGCTCTTTTTCCTTTCTTTATTATCATCTCATTATTTTTCCCCTCATTATTTACCCTTACATCCCATTTCCCTCTGAACATTTTCTATTTCACAGTTATCTACCATACATTCTAGAACACATTTACACCTTTGTTTTGCTAGCACTTTGTCTTAATATCCACAATTCTGAGATTTGAACAAGAACAATATATGATGATGACTGCGAAATTCATGGGTCAAATACTTATCATGAGGGGTTAGAATAGAACAGAATGAGTAGAATCTTATTTCAATGAAAAGCTCAGATTCCTCATTAGTTTAGGAACAAAACAGCATCACCAACTGGGTGAGCTGAAGCTGAGGCAGGTGAAAACAAGGGAGACCAGGCCACACACTCATGCACAATCTCTGTGTAGTCCTGCTGCTGTAGAGATATGAATGCACTGACATAAATGCTTAAAGGTCATCCATGCCATAAACAAAATTCACCCCAAAGGGGAACAAAATGAAACGAATCAATGTAATTAGCAGTTTTGGATGACACAGAGACTGAGCCACTGCTTCACTCCTCAGTCAGACTTCGCTCGGTTTACTTTACTCGGCTGCAAAGCAGAAGCTGTTATAAGGACAGAGTAATAAATAGGTCAGGCACTCTCTCATCTCTGGAAAGTTACTAAGCAGGAAGATCGAGCAGCGGGCAAGTGCTGTCAGTCCATCAGATGGGAGCACAGTGGGCCGAGATCTCCTCTGCCTGGGTCAGGGGCTCCTGGACAGAACAGTCACCCCACAGAGCTTGCAAGGATGGCAGGCAAAGTTGGTGTGTGTACAGCACACGCAGTTTGGACTGCTGTGCACACCTCTTCCCAATTCGGTGAAGGCAGCCAAAGCCCTGAGAGAGCCAAAAATCAGAATGAGCAACTGAAACTTAGCTCTTAAACTGAGTCATTTATTTCAGCTATTTTTATCGTTTTAAAAACACATCCAGCAGGGAACTCGTTCAGCCTTGAAATGTCATCATGTTCTGAATGCAGTATGGTAATTCCATAAAA
>PVIR01013608.1:0-7500 GCA_004026965.1 Petromus typicus
AGAAGTATAATATTTTATCAGTGGTTAAAATAAGCTCCATATTTTTGATCCACTTCTTAAAAAGTATTTTTAAAAGTATGCTCTGGATTCTGGAATTAAGGTTCAAATATAAGCAAGTTGTTATGTGTTCAGGACACAGAGAGAGGCAGTTTTATAAAACATTATCAGGATGGAATTTTGTCCATGCTTAGGTGAGCACATGGTGGAAAAAAAAAAAAAAAAACAAAACAAAACTGGACTGCATCTCGTGAAACAAACAAAGGCATTTTTATGACTCGGGCTAATGCAAATGTTTGGAATACAATAGGAAAGTCAAATAGCTTTTTTTTTTTTTTTATTCAGTGCAGTGGAAAGGAAAAAGCAGGGAGAAATTAGTCAGAACATCAGAAGATGAATGGTGTCTATACGGTGGGATTTTGACTTCATGGATTCTTTTTTTTTTTTTTTTAATCTTTATTGGGACATTAAATACACACATCATGATTGCACTCCATAATGGGGATTTGTACCAGTATAAGACACAACTTAATTCTAATTTTTTCCCATAGCCCTACCCACCCTGCCACCCCCCCATATACATAAAATTTGTTTCCTTACTTTTTTTGTTACAATCTCAACATTTTCCCCCTTCTTCCTGTTTAACATTGAGCATTTTCTATTTCACAATATATAACATACAGTGCTAGGACTCATTTACATCTTTATTTTCTCATACCAGAGAAAAGATGCGATATGTACCTATCTGTGCCCTATTTATCTTAAGTGTGAGTTGCTTTTCTGTGTTTGGATTCATGGGAGTGAGTCAGTTTTACTTTGGTGAGGTTCATCTGGTGATCAGAAATCATTGGCAGTTGGTTGTGAGACCCAAATTTATTCACAAGGGAAATGTGGGAAAAGATAAGGGAAGAAGTTCAACCTTTGTGGAATTGTTCCCTGGGAAGAGGGAGCTGGCAATGACTCACACAGTAATGACAACAATGGAGACTGGTACGTAAGGAATGCTCCTTTCATTGCTAGATTTTTGTTAGGCAGATTACATTATTTAACAGTGATTACAATGATTTTACTATCATTAATTACTATATAATTTTGGAGCAGAGGACAAAAAGTAATGATGTGAAATTTGAACAGCGGCCAGTTTATGAGTGGATTTTGAGAATGTAAACTAGTCAACCATGCCAAAAGTGAAGCTGGAAAGAAGTCAAGAATAAAGCATGTTACACTTCTTATATTTATACTACTGATAGATAATTTTACAGAATCTCCATGTATTTCAACTTTTGCTTTTACATTTAAGATTCATATCTTTTTCTTGTCTGTTCCACTCTCTCCATCTTAATGCTCAATGTGTAAGATAAAGAATTTTTTAAAATTCTTAGCATTTGGGTAACAATCCATTTTGTTTGAAGTTTTATTATTGTTTATAGTCAAGTGTATTTTTAAGTTATTTAAAGCTATCAGAAACCTGCAAAGACCCAAGTGTGTTACTTTTCTCTCATTGCTGAAAAAACATTGAACACCCAAAGTTAATTAGGGAGGAGTTTATATTTCACATTTCAGTCAAAGAGATCTCAGTCCATCATGATCCAGCAGCAAAGGCATCACTAGAGGCAGTTCATGGCACTCATACCGGAGCAACAGCAACAAGAGAAAGTTTAACAGCATCCTTATACCCCTTTCATTTTCTTCAGACTCCTGGGATGAGGGCAGGCCAAACTCAACACTGGTTTGGTAATCTCATACCCATAACCCCAGTGTCCCACATTCCAGATGCAGCCACCTCTAACCAAATGAAGCTCTGTAGTGACATCAAAACACAAACTGTGACAGCACATAACGATCCAGATACAATTCCTGAACTAAGGCACTTGCTCAATGCTACTGGGGCTTCCAGATACCAAGGACCAAGTCCCAGGACCTTCAGTGCCCATCCACAAAAGCTCAGGCCCCTGAAATGAATATAGATTGTTTTTAACATCTGAGAACAGAACATGGCCCCTCCTTAGAATCTTTGCTAAGGAGATGTCACACCTGCATATTCTCTCTCTGTTGTGTTAAAATGTATGTAGATTTTCTACAACCCTGACAATCTCTTCATTGATATATAATCCACTCCTTCAAAATGTAATTTTGAGGAAGTAGTTTGTCTTGGATTTTAGGTGCCTCACCAAGCCTAATCTGCTTACATGTTTGGTACACATCTGCAATGCTGTGGTCATGGCAGAATCTGAGAAGTATGGTTTAGTGAATAGAAGTTAGATTATTTTAGACTCTCCCTATAAAGCTGCAGAAGTGGTGACATGTGGGGAAGGAAATCAACCTTTGTGAAGTCATACTCCAAGAGGACGTGCAGGACATTGTTTATTAGAAAGGGCATCTTTCAGGCAATTTGTGATCAGAAAGATATATAATTTTTAATGAAATATTTATTGATACATTACATATGCACATCATGATTGCACTCAAAATGAGAATTTGTACCAATACATGACGCAACTTAATTCTCATTTTTTCCCATAGACCTACCCACACTACCACCCCCACCACTTATAAACATAAAGTTTGTTTTCTCTCTTTTTTGTTCTAATCTCATTATTTTTCCCCTTCACCCTATTTAACTTTGAGTATTTTCCATTTTACAATATACAACATACACTCTAGAACTCATTTAAATCTTCATTTTTCTCATACCAAAGAAAAAATACGATATTTATACATATGTAATCTATTTATTTCACTTATGAGAATGTCCTCAAGGTATGTCCATTTAAGTATAAATGATTCAAGCTTATCATTTTTTATGGCATAGTAATACTCCATTCTGTAAAAGAACCACAGCTTTTTTATCCAGTCTCCAGTTGATGGACATTTGGGTTGTTTCCAAGATTTAGCAATCACAAATTGAGCTGCTATATATATGGGTGAAAATATGTCACTGTGACATGAATCTTTTTATTCTTTTGTGTATATACCTAGCAGAGCGATGGCCAGGTCAAATGGGACCTCCAATCATAGTTTTTTTGAGGAATCTCCAAACTGATCTCCACAGGGGTTGTACAAGTCTACAGTCCCACCAACAGAGGAGAAGGGTTCCTTTTTCTTTGCAGCCTCGTCAACATTTGTTGCTGGCTAATTCTGAAATGGCAGCCATTCTTTGTGCAGTGAGATAAAATCTCAGTGTTGTTTTCATCTGCATCTTTCAAATGACTAATGATGTTGAGTATCTCTTCATATAATTCTTAGCTGCTCTTACTTCTTCCTCTGAAAAGTGTCTGTTCATTTCAGATGCCCATTTTTGAATTGGGTCTTTAAATTTGGGTGGGATGAATTTTTAAGCTCTTTATATATTCTAGATAGTAATCCTTTGACTGAGGAACAGCTGGTAAAGACTTTTTCCCACGTTGTTGGTTGTCTTTTCACTCTGTTAGTGGTTTCCTTTGCTGTGCAGAAGCTTTTTAAAAGAATTAGGTCCCATTTGCTGGTTTCTTCTGCCAATTCTTGTGCTATAAAGGTTGGTTTCAAAAGTCTTTCCCTAAGCCAATGTCTTCAAGAGTTTTACCTAACCTGTTTTGCAGCAAGTTCAGAGTGTCTGTTTTAATATTTAGGTCTCTTATCCACTTTGATTCTAGTTGGTTACACAGTGAAAAAACTAAGTCTAGCTTTAGTCTTTGGCAAGTTAAAGCCCAGTTTTTCCAGCACCATTTGTTAAAGAGGCTATCTTTCCTCCATTGAGGATTTTTGGCTCCTTTGTCAAAGACGAGGTGGCTCAGTGTATCTGGAGTAGTTTCTGGATCTTCTAGTCTACTCCACTGATCCTCAGGTCTGTTACTTTGCCAGTCAGTACCACACAGTTTTTATCACAGTGGCTTTATAGTATAGTTTCAGGTTTGGAGTTGTAATACCCCCCACCTTGTCCCTGTTGCTTAGAATTGCTTTGGCTATTCTAGGTCTTTTGTGGTTCCAGATGAAAGTTTGGATTTTTTTTCTCTAGATCTGTGAAATATACTGTTGGAATTTCAATTGGGATTGCATTGAATCTGTATAGTAGTTTTGGGGGTATAGCCATTTTGATGATATTTGTTCTTCCTACCCATGAGCAAGGTATGTCTTTTCATTTTTTGATATTATCTTCTAACTCACTTTTCAGAGTGCTGTAGTTTTCAGAGTAGAGGTCTTTCACCTCTTTTGTTAGATTGATTCTTAGTTATTTTATTTTTTGGGGTTGCTATTGTGAAAGATATATTTTTTAAAATTTTTTCTACTGGTACATTTTATAGACACAACATGATGACACTCAACATTGAGAATTTGTAGCAATATATGACATTAATCAATTTTGATTTTTTCCATTCCCCTTCTTATATTCCCTGCCCCCTATATACATGAGCTTTCCATCCTGTTTTTTCTTTAGTCATCAAATTTTTTTCTTTCCCTTGTTACTTACCCCTACCCTTTTCTTTTGAGCATATTCTATTTCACAATATTTATCATACATCTAGAACTTATTTACACCTAGTTTCTCATACCAGTGTTTGTGAACACTGCAAACAGCTACTCTGTGAACAATTGCCTTGTGATCCAAGTTTTGTCATTGGGCTTTTTCATGACAGACAGTCTGGTCTCATTCATTTTCTGTTCCTTAAATGCTGAGGGGTAGAGGGCTGGTGCATCAGGGGTTGCTTAATCTGCATAGTGCCAGTTAGATTTTAATTCAACAAAAGGATCAAGCTGTCCATCATAGAGTTGTGCCCTGCAGTGCCTTTTTCTCTTGCATGATGTAGGTTCTGTTCAGTATCTTCTAGGAGAGCCATGTTGTATCATAGTTAAACACTTGTTAGGTGACATATCCTTGCTTCTGTGAATTAGGCAAATGCTTTCTTATAGGCTTCTGCAGCAGCCTTGTCAGAACTGGGAACCTCACCATGTCTTGCCACAGTGGGGAAGCCATTTCTCTTGCAAAATTTATCAAACAACTCTATTGCCTTTACCATCATCACTTGTTGCAGTTGGAGAGGGTTTGAATTCTAGTAAATCAGTGTAGTTCCCTCACCTTTTCATAGATTATAGCTTCACCAATACTATCACCTAATAGATATTTCTTATCCAACAATAACCAAAGTGTTTTTTTGTTTGTTTGTTTTTGTTTTGTTTTTTCACTTTGTGATAGCTAAATCTTGGACACAAGCCAAATGCCCATCAACCAAAGGCTGGATAAAGAAGTGATTTTTAATAAAATAGAGTATTACTCTGCCATAAAGAATGATATGTTTGAGTCCTTTTTACTTAAATGGATTTACCTTGAAGATATACTCATAAGTGAAATAAATAGGTCACAGGTATGTAAATACCATATCTTTTTTTTTTTTTCCTGGTATGAGAAACTGAAGATGTAGATGAGTTCTAGTATATATGATATATATTGAGAAATTGAAACAACTCAAAGGGGACAGAGGGAGAGGGGATGGTATTGAGAGGAAAGAAAAATGTGATTTGAAGAAAAAAAGGAAATGAAGCTTATGTTTATAGGAGAAAGGAGGTTATAATGTTAGTAGGGGAAAGGAGAAAAATGAGAACTCAAAAAGTATGTAATGAGTAAAAATTATGTAAAACTTCTCAATGTTGACTGTGATCATGATGTGAATATAAAATGTACCAATAAAATGAATTTAAATGTCTTTTTTAACAAAAATAGCAAATTGAAAAGAAATAGTAGAGGTTGTTGATCTTACCATCTTTTCCTCCAAGGCTAGATCAATCACACAAATATTATCATGTTCATGGGTTTCTACAATTTCCTTCTTTAATTCAATGGTAATTTTTTTTCCAAACTTTCTTCTTACCAGTTTTTCTCTGTACTTTCTTTCACCCTCACCGTTGCTTTGTCCATCTTTGCCCCCCACGTGGCCACTCTGCACATTCTGGTTCTCTTCACGTCTACTCTGTGCTTTCTTTTTTCCCACCATGATTGTGTTGTACTTTCTTTGTAACTGTGCTAGATTGAATAATATCGTGAAGTTTATACGTGCTGAAAGCTTCACCGCATGTGTGCACAAGTCTGAGTGATTAAAGGACGCAATGATCACGTGTTGCAGTGGGGAAGTTGTCCACATGTGTGTGCATGGCAGAGAAAGATGGCCACCATCATTTTGTCATCCGATAAAGAATTTTTTGTAAAAGAAGCAAAAATTTTGGTGAATATATCTCTCCATGAGCTGAATTGTTCATGAAGAGTATTCATGAACTCATATATTTCTGTACTTCTAAAACTGCATGTAGGTGTGGAAACTTCAAAGTTTTTAAACAAGGCAGAAGAAAAGTGTTTGTTAATGCAGTTCTTTCAAAGTTACGGTAGAGGAACAGCAGTTCAGATCACTGCCTGAGTTATCAGGGAAGAGGAGGATGCCACCAAACTTGGGAGCTAAATGTTGGGGAGATTCCTGTAGGGTTGAAAGTGACTCATGATGTGATGTGTGCTGATCAGGAACAGATAAACTACAAGTCTCTTCTCTTGAATTGTTTTATTCAGGACCTGGAACAACAGCAGAAACATGTCCAACCCCAGCAGAGTGCAAGCATGCAAAACCATCAGTATATGACCAAAATAAAAGCAAACAACAAAATAATAAAACAGGTCATTCTCAAATGCTGATAAACATCATGACAACTGATTTGCTCTCCTTCTAGTACTTAGAGCATCTCCGATACAATAGGAGTCCAGTGCCACAGCTAGAGTTCTTGCTTCTCTGGGAAATCCTTCCAGTCACTGCTCTCCAATACACCTAATTGGAGTAAATTGTTAGATATAGTTTCCCTTTTTGACAGTAATGTGGCCCATAAAATGTGACACCAAATCAAACATGCTGCTATGCTATCTCCCGCCCTCACTACACCACTGCAAAAGATTTCTTCTTTAATCCTAAACTGAAGTCAGCTATTTCATAGATTCTGTACATGTGCATAGTGCTTCCAGTCACATTTTAATAAATATTTTCTATTCTTATATGTGAATGACAAAGCAAAAATTAAAAAATAATTCTTTATAGAATAAAACAGAAATAGTAAGAAATATGTACAGAAAAATTGACCCTTGGGAGGAAACAGTCATAGATGAAAAGAGAATGAAATAAAAAAAAATAAGGAAAAAATTACTTAAATGTATATGGCAAAAACAAAACAAAACGAAAAAAACATAATATAACATGAGTAATGACTAGAACACATGACACTCACAAACAGAGTGAATAGAGTAAGCAACGTGAGAGGACACTGGAAAAGCACCTGTACAGAGACAACTGCAAGGCAAATATTGATGATAACAAAACAGAGAACTTATGATAAGAACCAATTTTCTCTTTCATATTTGTGACTATGGCCTAAAGGCCCAAACTCTCTTACTTATTGGGAAGAAGAATTTTGTGGGGAATGGAAAAATAAGCTGTGCTAAGAGTTTTAAATTTCCATTGAATAGAACAATATTTATTATGCAATATTTTCTTACAA
>PVIR01013608.1:10000-42001 GCA_004026965.1 Petromus typicus
TCTGTTTTTGTACCATAATGTATGGATTTGACTGTGATTCATGGAAGAAGAATTTATTTTAGTGTAAGAGAGTGAAGACACTTCCTCTGCTTCTGTAACCGCCAAGATTCATTATTTAAAAATAAACAAACAAGCAAAAACGTGTGGGCTTTCCTTTGTATGACTCATGGCTTATATCTAGCTGTCCTTCTTAAGCCTCACAAACTCATAGGAGCTTTTGGAGGTAGTTGGATCATGCATGTGGGATACTAGATTTTGGGTGTAGTAACTGGATGAGCCCACTGATTGGCTGACTGTAGCTGTGGGTGTGGATAAGGGGAGGCCCACTGCGAATGTGGGTAGCACCAACCAACGGGCTTGTAGTCTGAATGTAGTGAAAGGAGAGAAGGCAGTTTGCTGTTCTCTGATCCCTTCCCGCCATGCCACATACTCTTTCTTCTCTGTGATTCCCCTTTGTCATGCTGCCATGCCCCAGGGCCAGCTGACTGGGATTGAAACCTTTACAAACTGTGGGCCAAAATAAACTTTTCTTCTTTTAACTTGTGGGTATCAGGTTTAACTTGTGGTATCAGGTGTCTCATCTTATCAGGTGTTTCAAAGAATATTTGACAGTATGTCAAATATTTCTCCTGAACCTTCTTACTTTTACCTTGATACAAATGCTGTGCACATTTATTCTCTCTCCTGAAGTTATGTAACTTCTCATATGTTTAATTTCAGCTTTCAGAGGGGAGCAATGGTAGGAATTTGAAGTGAGATCGGATTGTTTTCACTGTGAGTTTAAAACAAGAATATTTTTCAGCTGTGCCATGAAGAAAAAGCCAAGAATAGTAAAAAATAATTAAAAATGCATTTTCTCTTATTTGAAATCATACATTAACTGCCAAAGATATCAGAAGACCTGAATACCTTTCAAAAACATTAACCAACAATCTCCCTCAAATATTATTAACATTATTAATTTGAAGCATTAAAAAATAAGAAATTATCCTGGCTCCTAAACAACTGGAGCCTATACAAATGATGAAGCAAAATACTATGTGATTACTTAGAACATTTTATACAGGATATATATTTTTAAAATTACCATGTAAATTATAGAGCAAGTGACTATTGCTAAATGTTTCAATAAATGATAAATTAATTCATAGTAAAATTTCTAAATTAGAAGACTGAATATCCATCACACTGGTGACTGCCTTAATTAAACAAATCTGTAGCTGTATTATCCTTTTCAAACCTGGTACACACTAACATTTTGGTTTTATTTTGGATAATTTTAATGTTTCTCAAAAGTGATTAAATATTTGAAAAGTCAAAAATGATGATGAAGAGATTATTAATGTTACATTAATCAATTAATACTTTTAAAGCAGTTTGAGAGGCAGAGTCTCTCAGTAGTATTTTACTATTTTGAGCAGCTTGGAAGACAGAAGCACTTAGAAAATGAATCAGGTGAGTTCTACTAGCTTCCTATAAGAAAAATTCCTTACTAGCTAATACCATCTTGGTAACTAGTAGAATAAGGAAAGATATGAAACGAGTTCGAAGACACATACATTGGGAGAAAGTACAAGATATTTTATATCAAACTTCAAACTTTATGTCTTATTCTAAGACAGAAAGTCAAATTTTTGGTAGCAAAGGGATAGGAATATAGCTAGTTCTTGGAACATAAACTTCTCTGTAGAGAATGCAATGCAAAGGTAAAACAGTGTTCTGGAAATCAAGAAAATGTTTTCAGGAGTGTAGGTGGGGAAAAGTATCCAAGAAAGGGTTAAGGAATGCACAAATGAGAGTTAGATTTAGGAAATATTTTGAAATTAGAATGGACAGAATTTGTTAATGACTTCGAAGTTGGATGAATAACATACAAAAATCAAAGACTATGAGATTTTTAGCCTAAATATTGCATAAATGATCGGGTCATTCACTAAAGTAGGGAGCACAGAGTAAGACTGAATGCTGAATGTCATTAAAATTCTGGGTCATATTTAGTTGTCCTCTCAGTTGTAATCTTGGTAGAGTTTCAATAATATTAATTGCATTATATTTTGTGGTGATGAAGGAATCTTCGGTGGGACCTGGATACAGATTAAAAATATTAGAAAAATCCTTTAACTAATTTTAGATAATTTCTCAATTGCAATTAAGAAACAGGAAAACCTGATTTCAAAGACAAACCCAGAGATATGGGGAGCCATTTGGAGTCAACTATCCCCTAATTCCAGAAGAGATGACATTGAAATGAATTAAGGAACTATTTCCATAGCCATGTAATACTAGTTAGGTAAAATCTCCAAAGAGATTCTTATAGTATTTATTAGAATCCAGAGAAAGGAATATGGCTGAAAACAACGTGGTATTATTGCTGAGGGATTGAGGAGCATTTAGTTAACACCTGATCCGAGAACCAGGTTGAGAATGCCCCTCCTCATTTTAGTGACTGGCAGTATCTGTTTTTTTTTTTTTTTTTTTTTTTTTTAGGTCTTTTGAGACAGGGTCTCGCTTTGTAGTTCAGGCTGGCCCTGAGCTCAGCCTCTAACTCACATTACAAAAATCCTCCTGCCTCTGCCTCCGGAATGTTGGGATTACAAGCATGAACCACCACGCCCGGCACTGTGGTATGTGGTGCTGGTTGCTGCTGGGCATGAGTCTCCACACCCAGTATGGTATGTGGTTACCGGGAATCGAACCCAGGTGCTTGTGCTTGCGAGACAGGCGCCAGAAACACTGAGCTAATCCCTGGCCCCAGACCGTCAGTATCTTAAACTCATACTATTACCATAAAATTTATACCTGATTTCTGGCATATGACAAAAATACCCTGGAGAACACAGGACTGTGAAATTACAACTCAAGAAAAGAAAAAAAAATAATACAAAAGAAGATTCACAGGTGATAAGGACTTTGGCTTTTTCAAACATGTATTTAAAATACATGAAGTGATGAAGGAGGAGACCAGGATCAAAAAATAAAGAAAAGGGCCAGGGAGTTAGCTCAGTGGTTCTGGCGCCTGTCTTGCAAGCGCAAGGACCCGGGTTCAATCCCCGGTAACCACATACCATACTGGGCGTGGAGACTCACGCCCAGCAGCAACCACTACCACATACCACATACCACAGTGCTGGGCGTGGTGACTCACGCCTGTAATCCCAGCACTTGGGAGGCAGAGGCAGGAGGATTGCTGTGATGTGAGTTAGAGGCTGAGCTCAGGGCCAGCCTGAACCACAAAAAGCAAGACCCTGTCTCAAAAAAAAAAAACCTAAAAAAAAATAATAATAATAAAGAATGACGATTGAAAATACAAATACATAACAAGGAATAAAATACACAATAAAATTGATATGAAGTAGTTGTGTGTCATTTTTTACCAGTGAAATTGAACTTAAATATGTATTGAACTGCATGTGCCTTCCAAAATGAATTAAAAAGAAATATATGGTAGCAACACAAATAGGCAAAAAATTACAGTATATTATTGATGAAAAGGTAAACTTACATACTGCTTTGAAAAATAATTAGGAATTATCTGTTAACATTTGAAAAATGCATAATTCATGTCTATGGTTTTTCTTCAGTATATATACTCACAAGAAATATACGTACAATGCACAGAAAGGTGTACACAACAGTGTTAAAAATCCTGCTATTTCTATTGTTATCAATATAGAAGTTATAAAAAATGCAGACAAATAAGGCTAAATAATTATGGAGAAATGATTGTGTCACATTGTATTATGAAAGAATATAAGTGAAATGAATGAGCTCTTGTCATGTTTTTATTTGCAAGTCAGTAACTTTTCTAATATGAGTGAAAAAGAAACTAAATGTCCATAAACAGTCAAATGAACAAATAATCATGATATTTTATATAATATGGTGCAGACATGAAAATGGAAAATATACAGAGAAAAAAATCTTACAAAGTAAATCAAGAACAAATAAAAACATCCAAAGTTACAGAAGATTTTTATACACACTGTGGTGCTAAAAACCCAACTAATGATTTATCTGACTGCCAATTAAAGTTTGCTAAATAAACATCCCATAAACTTTCTTTGTTTGGGTTTATTTTCACCTTGACTCTTGCTCATTCTGTCATTTTGCAGTTTTACTAACAATCTGAATGTAATATTTGCCTTCTTTTGTACATTAATTTAATTTCTTCTCAAAAGTGTGTTCAAATTGATGAGAACAATAATGGAATAGGAAAAAATAAAATTGCTATTTTCTATTACTTTAGCCATCTTTAGACACAAAAACGTTTGACTGCACACAAGAATAAAATTTTATCAGGAATATAAGCATTATGTATTCCAAACATGTGCGAAAATGCAGGGGATTGGGCTGGGGATTTAGCTCAGTGGATTCATCGTCTGTCTTGCAAGTGCAGGTGCCTGGGTTTGATCCCCGGTTACCATGTACAACAGTGCCGGATGTGGAGACTAATGCCCACCAACAATCAGTACCACATACCACAGTGCCAGGCGTGGTGGCTCACACCTGTAATCCCAGCACTCTGGAGGCAGAGGCAGGAGGATTGCTGTGAGTTCAAGGCTGAGTTCAGGACAAGCCTGAACTACAAAAGTAAGACCCTGTCTCAAAAAAAAAGGGGAAAGATCAAGGGATGGATGGAGGATGGATGGAAGGGAAAGAGGGAAGAAATAAAAATGGAATTAAGATGTCTTATGTACCATACTAAATTCTCACAAGGAATCTAATATTATGTGCTACATATGTACTAATAATGAAAGTGATATGAAAAAAATTTATCAGTTCAAAAGGTACAAAAGGTTGTACTATCCGTTTGAAACATTTTACTATCATATATTACTTAGGAACACATTCTTTAGACACCATGGAAATCACCAAGCCAGGTCAGTGACATAGTTGTTAATGGTTAGTATTCTAGTGAGCGATTTGTACCATTTGATGATTTAAATATTATATCAACTCCTGACACTGCTGATTTGAAGTGACTGATATGATGTCATAAAAGTAGAACTGGAATATCTAGGCATGATTGTTCCTCAGACAATTTCACTACAGAAGATTCCTGCTTGTAATAATAAAGAAAAAAGTTTCTTAAGTGGTGCATTATGTAAAATAAGTCTTTTACAACACTGCAGTTCAGATTTCTTATTGACAGACATAAATTCAATGTCATTCTTTGAAAATCAATCTACTGTGAAACTAATATTTAAAATTCATTTTAGAGGAGTGATTACAGTAAATCATTTATATTTTATCAAAAACTTCAAGTGCATTTGACAAAGGGACAAATGGCCTTAGATGAAGAAAGATTTTACAAGTTATTTAAGGACATGAAAAAATGGAAAGGAAAATGATGGCAAAAAGCTTGGCTTTCTTAATTTCTTCTTTAGCTCCAAGTATGCATCATAGACATGAATTCACTTCAAATGTATTACATGAATGCTCTGGGATAAAAAAAAATACAATGGAATTTAAATGACTAAATATAATTTTAGTATAAACTGTGCTTGAATTTTATATGCATTACTAGTATTCCTTTTGTACTGCTACATAATGATATATTTTAATGTGTGTATTTGTTCAAATAAGGTTAAAATGTTTTGCTATATTTGAAAACCTACTTTTAATGTAGTGAGACACCTGTTTACATATAAATTACATTAGAGTTTATTATTAATGAACAGCACATTTCCACTTCTTGCCCCAGTTACACCGTTTACACAAATCCTTCAATGATCACGTGTTCTCCAATGAGATGAGCCAGTTTATTGATGTTTTTCTTGTGCTTTGTCTTGTTATGAGTACAATGTAGTCACATAGGAAAACTATATATTTTGATGAAACATAAGTTTAATTCCCCATAAGTATAAAACATAAGTTTAATTCTTAGAAATTAAAAAAACGAGCCCTCATAACACGTGTGAAATGACTCTGGATCAGAATGCAAAATATTTCACTGGTTTGGATAAAATGAACACAATAAATAAAGAAAGCATTTAAAAAAACAAAATCTCTTAATTTCTTAATGTATATATTCCTTATTTGAGTGTATTCATACATGTTTCTTTATATTTTTTTCAAATTATTCAAGCCAATATCTTTAGGGAGGACAGTGGAGCTGTTTCAAGAAATAAGTTTTCATAGAAAGTAGAAGAAATAATTGACTCTTCAAATAAGCATCAAGTAGCACAGAGTACTCACAGCTTTTGAGCTGGGACACAGAACTGAACACACCAACATTTAGAAAACATAACTTTTATCATGGTAGTTACATGTTCTTGCTGAAGAAAATTGCTTGCATTCAAGTTTTTGGGTAATCTAAATAAAGCAAAGTGAGAGTTAAAATTAATAATTTGTGTGATCAAGAAAGTTTATTTAAGAGGCTTATTATCCATATGTGTTATCTGTGTAATATGGAATGTTTTATATTATTTTAATTAATAGGAGTACTATTTAAACTTAAATTATTAAAATTGATTTCCTTAGATAATTTATTATTGTATAATGTCAGGGTCACATGATTTTTAAAAACTTATTTCTGATAGTGATAATTTTTAGCTTAAATTTTGACATGTATGACATTAAAATGCTCTGAGACAATAACCTATATTTTTTATGTTTTTTCCCCTTGAGTTTTCTTTCTTTGTTCACTTGTTCACTTTTATATGAAAGATATGAGACAGAACAAAATATACAAATTGTCCACGTGTTGACACTTGCTTCTCCCATCCTGAAGTTTTAGGGTGGAATTATAGAGTGTGAGTCATTGATGATCACAGTCATAATAATAATATGAATAATTTGTTACTATTGTTGCATCTACAGACTGGGAGAGAGTCATTAGAGTGGGTCTGAGGATTATTTTATAATTTTGAGAATGCTGATAAAAACAAAATGCTGGTAGTTTCCAGGACAGAGATACACTGGGTAGAATAACATCTCAACTTAAAATAAGCTTTTCCTCATCGGCAGAACCTGTGAATGTGTCTATTTTTATGTTGAAAGGTGTTTTATCCCCCCACCACCTACATACATAAGCTTTGTTTCCTTTTTTTAATTATTACTATCACATTCTTTCCCGCCTCATTATTTATGCCTATATCCTTGTTCCTTTTAAATGAGAATCAAGTCACGTCATAGTCTGGTACAAACTCTCAATGTTGAATGTGATGATGATGTGTACTTATAATGTACCAATAAAGACTTGAATTTATTTTAAAAGAAATATGTTTTATCCATAATTAAGTTAAAGTTAGGGATATGACCTGATTCTCTCAGGTGAAGTGAGTAGGCACATGTAATCTGAGGATTTTTTTTTAATTTAAATCTTTATTGGTACATTATGTATACACAACATCATTGAATTGAAATTGAGAGTTTGTACCAGAATATGACATGATTTAATTCTTATTTTTCCTCTTCCCCCACCCACCTTGCATTCCCCACCCCTATAAACATAAGCTTTGTTTCCTTTTTCTTCATAACTATCTCATTCTTCCCCTCCTTTATTTACCCCTACACCCTCTTTCCTTTTAAATGTTTTTCTATTTCACAGTATCAACTATATATACTAGAACTCATTTACATATTCCTTTACTCATACCAGAGAAAAGATACGATATTTACACATCTGTAACCTATTTATGTCACTTATGAGGATGTCCTGAAGGTAAATCCATTTGAGTATAAATGGCTGAATCTTATCGTTTTTAATGGCAGAATAATACTCCATTCCATAGAAGAACCACATCTTCTTTATCCACTCTCTGTAATCTGAGGATTTTTAAAGTCAAAGAGAAACACAAAAGAATGAGGAGACAGGAGAAAGATAGCCCATCATTTTGGCTTTTTTTTTTTTTTTTAGGTTTTTTTGAGACAGGGTCTCGCTTTGTAGTTCAGGCTGGCCCTGAGCTCAGCCTCAAATCACAACACAGCAATCCTCCTGCCTCTGCCTCCTGAGTGCTGGGATTACAGGCGTCAGCCACTACTCCTGGCATCGTGGTATGTGGTACTGATTGTTGCTGGGAGTGAGTCTCCACACCAAGTATTGTATGTGGTTACCAGCGATCGAACCCGGGTCCTTCCACTTGCAAGACAGGCGCTGGAACCACTGAGCTAAATCCCTGGCCCCATTCTGGCTTTTAAGATAAGAGGATTCCACCAGCCAGAGAAGATGACGCGCCCTAGCAGCTGAAAAGTACAAGAAAGCGTTATCCCTCCAACAGTCGGGAAGGAAAGGGTGACTGACTTCACCTTGATTTAAGCCTGATGAGATGAATTTCAGAATTCTCAAAACCAGAAAGATGAGACTATTTAGATCTTGTTTGGAAACACTGAATTTGTATAACTTGTTGCAGAAGCACATGAAACCAATAAGCGAAGGAAAGGCAAGGAACGGCAGAAAAACAGGATAAATGAGTCTATACAGCATTTAGCTGAGGGACCGTTTTGTGTAGACTCACACCCTGAGCATGAGACAAAATCAAATGAAAACCCATTTTTACTGAAATTCTCTTCTACAAAAGGCTATAGTGTTTCTTTAAAATTTACTCAAATCTCAAATTTTTGGTGATAATATGATCATAACCTAGCTAACAACATTGTAGAATTTAAACTCTTTATCAAATACAAATATATATATGGGGAATTTCACCAGTGTTTTTAAATGTCTTTAAATTAATTATTAAGATTAAGAAAAGTTAAACAAGTGGGAAACAAAGCAAAATTTTAAAAATATATATGACACTAGTTAAATTCGCTTTTCTCAATTATTTTTTCAACAGGGTCTTGCTTTGTAGTTCATGCTGGCCCTGAGCTCAGCCTCAAACTCACATCACAGCAATCCTCCTGCCTGAGCTCCCTGAGTGCTGGGATTACAAGCGCGAGCCACCATGCCTGGCACTGTGGTGTGTAGTATTGATTGCTGCAGGGCATGAGTCTCCACACCCAGTGTTGTATGTGGCTACCAGGGATCGAACCCGGGTGCATAACAGGCGCTGGAACCACTGAGCTAAATCCCCAGGCCAAGGCCTGTAAGTTTTTAAAATACAAAACAATAACAAGGTCACTGAGGTTTAATTTGCTTTCCATTAAAATTGGCAATTCTGTTATAAGCATTATAAACATTCTGTGTAGTTTCTCTTATTTGAGACACAGAAATTATATAGAACAAAATAAGAGACAGTTAAAGTAAAGTAAGAGAGTAGTTTTCTCAGAAAAGAAGAGAATCCAGAGGTGAGGGGAGGTAGAAAAGAGAAGGAAAGAGAGATGAAAAACGGAATGAAGCTGCCTTGCGTACAAGAACCAACTCCATACAGGGAAAGCAAACATTATGTGTGGAAAATATTTATAATAACAGGTAATATTTTAAGTAAACTTTTGAAGATTTCACCTGATCACAGATTGTTAAAACATTTGTAATTATAGTTAGTTTCAGATCTTTAGTCCAAATATTCCATTCAATTTTAATAAATGATTAAACTGTTTCTGTCATCAATACATATTTTAATATTTAAATAGTCAATATTGTTCATTTAAAAAGAATTGCAAGACTCAAATTATTTGTATATATCGCTGAGTATTTTTTTACTTGTATAGAACCAATTGACCAAATGATATCATATATTTTTCTTTTGATAAGTAACTATAGAATATTTTAAAGTATATAAACTGGAGAGAAAAATAAGGAGTCTCAAAACATGAGTAAGAATGTATTTGTCAGGTTCTATCTATATCTGTTACAGTTTCTTCACTAAGTTGATTATTGAAAAAAGTTTGGATCTAATTTTTGTACTATTATAAATTATGGGTGGATTTGCCTTATAAAGTAAATATTTATGGCAACAGTTTATCATCATATAATTTCAGAGCATCAGGAGTCAGAAAAACCTCATTTTTCCTTTTAAAGAGAAAGGAAAAAAAGTTCATTTTCAGTTATTTTGTTTATTAGGAACATTCCCAAATACAAAGTCTTATCTGTATTTATGGTATTTTAAAAGTTCTTGTAGTAAAAGTTAATGTATTGATTTTTCATTATTACTGAGAATTTATTTCTGTATCAAGGTTTATTCGAGTATTAAATGTTATAAGCTTGAATCACATATTTTATGACAGCAAGATCAATTCATTTATCTCAATCTTTTACTTCATACTTGACTGGAAAATTTAAGAAATTTGTGTAAGATATTTCTTTAGATATAAAAAGGAGAACACTAACAACCTGTACCTTTCCTCAGTGTCTCCTTGCAATATTCAATCTTGTCAAAGGAAACAGATGTAGAAGGTAAAAGAGTAGTAGGAAAAACAAAAACCCAGGAAAGATGTCATTATGTTTCATTACTGTGGCTGCCTACGTGATAAAAGTGTGAATTATGGAATGATTGCTTATCAAACTGGACATCAAAATGTGACACTGAACGATACAGAATCAAGAAGGTGTCCTAAGACAAAACAAGAAATAATTTTGGCACTGAAGGATTAAAGAAGCTGGGTTTAACAGCACTGTAGAAATACATGTGTGGTCACTCCAGTGAGACCATTGGGAATGAAATAACACTGTAAAAAATAGATTCTTAAAAATCTATGTTAGTGAAATCATAAACTAAGGAAAACAAAATCATGAAGATGCTTGGTGATCAGAAAAGGACTTTGTTATGTAGACCAGCACAGAAGAGACAAAATAAGGGAAAGACAGGAGGAGCACAAGAGGGAAAGAAAAAAGCCTTCACTCATCCAGAAAGAGCCGTGTCTTGTTATCTCAAAGACTCAGTGTAAAAATAGACACCCAAGTGAAAGAAATCAAAAATAGGAATTTAAAATAAAATAGACCCGCCAGTAGTACCAAGTGCATCAAAATACATTAGCATACATTTTCTGGAGTTACTCATCTCTAAAATAGAATCCGTGTGGTTGTGAGATTGGTTTAGTGCCAATTTATAAAAAAAATTTGGAAGAAAAATATAGAAAATGCAATTTAAGACATTAACAATTAACAACAAAATGAAATGGATAAAATCATTATAAAATTTTATGAGAAAGAGATGATTGAATGCTGGAAGTAATGTCACCCAACTGCAATTCCAGCCCTTAAGAAGCTGGAGCAGGAGGACCTCTGCCAATTTCATGAGCAGCCTGAACTACCTGTTTCAAAAAAAAGAGACCCTGAGACCCTGTTTCCAAAAAAAAAATTCAAAATAATTGAAATTTGGGGATACAGTTCAGTTGTGAAACACTTTCCTAGCTTGCACAAAGCCTTAGAGTCCATCTCTGACATCCATAAAAAGAAGACAAGCAAGGAAAAAATATAATTTAAATGCAATTATTTTGAATATATAATAGTCTTAAATACTCTACTTGAAAGAAAACATAAAAGAGGGCCACTAAATACAAGAGCAAAACTTCCAATTCTAAATTGAACTAATAAACTTGTTTGATCTATTTATTATTTTTATATCAAAACAAGGAAATACCACAATGTTTAAATGTGGCTTTATCATATGTTGAAATGTGATTTTACAAATATGATTATCCTGTCTTCCCCTATCAGTGTGTATATAGAGATATCTATGACATGAGCCTGATAGAGTCGAGAAAACAACGTGAAATTTTTTTCAAGAAAGCAGGTTTTTGTATTCATTAACCTTTATTGAATGTGGAGGTTTCAGAGGTTTATATTTCATAGTTCTAAAGAAATCATGAGTCTTGTCTGTACTGCATATCTGTATTTTTGTATCAACCAGAAGTTTGTATTAGTGACCTTCACAAAAGCCTTAATTAGCTGAGCCCTCTTAAATGAAAGTGCTTATTCTGACTTGCCTCCTTCCTTAAAAATGTGCCTAGTTTAACACCATTTTCTTCAAAGGAAAATTGCAAATATGCCCTTAGCTTGGCTCACTGTATTAATTGAAGTGTCTAGAAATCAAACAGAATGTGGAAATTGAGTTTTTTTTGCATAAAATTGGTTTTAACTAGAAACATACTAAGCAGCAATATAACGAAGCTGTGAAATTTTTAAAAATATTTTGCTTATAAAAAATATTTTGCTTATAACAGTCTAATATTTACATGTCTGTACACTTATTCAACATCAACCATACTTAAACATATAATTTTTATATATTTCACCATAGGATAATGAAATTTTCATTTTTTTATAGTCAACTAAATCCTTATTCTTAGGGAGAAGCGAACTGGGAAGAGTGTATTCTTTATTTGTTTGGATGGTTGGTTTTTGGAGACTCTGTGTAGTGCAGGTTGATCTTGAACTCATTAGTAGTCCAGGCTGGCCTTGAACTCACGGTGATCCTTCTGTCCGAGCCTTCCTAGCTTGGCATTATAGACCTGCACAAACATATCTGACCTGATAATTATACATTCTTATGTGTTTTAGTCTCACCAAAATTAATCCTATTCATTCAACATACAAATTTAAAATTGAATTTTAGAAAACCAATTATGTGCTCATTAACAGGAGCATTTTCATGTACCCCAAACAATATATTTTTGGGAGACCTAGAGGGAGATAGAAACTAAAAACTTTTTTTTATCTTTATTGGTACATTAAATATACACATCATGATTGCACTCCATAATGGGGATTTGTACCAGTATAAGACACAATTTATTTCTCATTTTTTCCCATAGCCCTACCCACTCTACCACCCCCCAAAACTAAAATCTTAAGTTAGTATGTAAGACATTTCTAAAATGTGTTTTTTATCCCAATTTGTCATTCTTTCTCACATCTAAATGTATCCAAAAAATTCAGAATTTTTTCATAAGTGTAGAATGTGCCATATAAATTGAATATGTTTGATGAACTTAACATGAGGAAATATATTTATATTTATACAAGTATAGTAAATATATGTACATAACATATATAAACATATACAAAATATATATGCATATATATATATACACACATACACACACACATACATATGTTTTCATTTTGCTGATGTTTATTCTAAATAGAATTTTACTTCTAATTGCAAAATTTGGAACTCTTTTCTAAAAATTAATTTTCAAATATCAATGATTGGCTTTTTGCTTGTTGATTTATTATTAACAAGGAGACAAATAGTTTGATATTCATGCAAAAAATAAAAATAAAAAATCCAAAGTTACAGAGCAGCTCACATTGATTTAACAGGAAAAAATAAATACTAAATTAAAATCTTTCCCATTTGTTCAGTCATAAAGAAAAAGATAAATAAAATCTTTCAATATGCCTGTGGAAACTCAAACTAAAGAGAAGGTCCTGGATTCCCAATAGAGTGTTTCAAGTGGCAGAGAATAACATGGAAATGCGAAACAAAAAAATGAGTGTAGGACGAGTGTCATGCTCCATCAGCTCTTGGGGACGGGCTATAATACGGACAAAGGGAAACTGAGACTGAGCAGTAGGAATTTGCTTGTGGTGATCATACTGACTTTATAACATTTCTTTCCTTCTGAGGAGATAAAGCCTGTTAACAATATCAACATGTATATTTATTGTAAGCTGTTTTAATGTTTACTTTTAAACAGAGCTTTACTCTCATGGTACCTATACATGAATACCTAGTTTGGATCACAATTATCACAGACATTATATCTTCCTTAATGGTGTACAAATTTTAAGTAAGAAATTCTTCATTAACACATGATATATGAATCTCCTTATCATATATATACGATTAAATTTCAAGACATTATCAGCCTCTAGGAATCGCACACAATAGACCTGGTTTTGTGAACTTTATTTCCAATAGTTAAATAAGATCTGATCTGCATCTAGTAAATTTAATACCATGTATTTGACACACATTTATAAAAAAGTTATGGGTGGAGTGGGAAATATTATTTGTTATAAATACATGTTATAAAACTTGATAATGCTGGAGAAAGGATGTGTGTGTCCCGTGGACATCATGCTAGAAGTCAGCTTTGGTAGACGGTGTGTCAATGTGATTTCAGAAGTGAGGATTCATAGAAAAAAACACAATCTCTCATTCTTTTTTAAAAATCTTTATTGGTACATTAAATATACACATCATGATTGCACTCCATAATGGGGATTTGTACCAGTATAAGACACAACTTAATTCTCATTTTTTCCCAAAGCCCTACCTACCCTACCACCCCCCCATATACATAAAATTTGTTTTCTTACTTTTTTGTTACAATCTCAACATTGTCCCCTTTCACCTTATTTTACATTCAGCATTTTCTGTTTCACAATATATAACATACAATGCTAGGACTCATTTACATCTTCATTTTCTCATACCAGAGAAAAGATGTGCTATGTACCTATCTGTGCCCTATTTATTTCACTTATGAGGATATCCTCAAGGTATGTCCATTTAAGGAGAAAGGATACAAACTTATCATTTTTTATGGCAGAGTAGTACTCCATTCTGTAGAAGAACCACAGCTTTTTTATCCCGTCTCCAGAGGATGGACATTTGGGTTGTTTCCAAGATGTAGCAATCACCAATTGGGCTGCTATAAACATGCGTGCACATATGTCACTGTGATATGAGTCTTTTAATTCTTGTGTGTATATACCTAGCAGGGCAATGGACAGGTCAAATGGAACCATCAATCCTAGCTTTTTGAGGATTCTCCAAACTGATCTCCACAGGGGTTGTTCGAGTCTACATTCCCACCAACAGTGGAGAAGGGTTCCTTCTTCTCCACAGCCTCGCCAACATTTGCCATTGGCTGATTCTGAAATGGCAGCCATTCTATGTGGAGAATCTCTCATTCTTATTGATAGCATCTGCGCTGGTAAGGGGAAAACAAGTGAAATGCTTGGATGCTGTAAGTAGAAATAATGTGGTGAGGGGTGAGGATTTAGCTCAAGTGGTAGTGTACCTATCTTGGAAGAAATAACGCGGTGATCTTTGTTCATATACATGTGAATTATATTTCATGAAATAATCAAGATTTGTATTTATATTCTTCTACCCCTGTAAAAACACTGAAGAGGTTACTAACTGAGTAGTTTGGATGAGATTTTGAACAACTTCAACCTTTGCTTCCTCTTCCATTTTAGTTATACGAAAGATTTTAATTACTGAAAAGGTCGCGGTACTCCCAATCTATGTCACATCAAAAGAAATTTCATATCACAACTTTATTTTTGTACTTGAAGGGTTCATGCATTTTAAATTGTAATGAACATATTGTTTTACATATGCAAACATTCATGATCTGTGGGAAAAAAAATACTCTTGAAGTATTAGCTTTTTCTTTCATTTTTCAATTGAATTCCCAAGGCTCTATTCTACACTCAAACTGAGCCAGCTTATTTTGAGTTTCTCATTTTCGACGGGACCATTTGTCTCCGTGGAAACAATTACAGTATAATTGTGAGATGAAGTCCTTCCTATTTCATGCAGCAAGATAACAACTCTCTGAGCAATTAGAGGACACAAATAGCAGGAAATCCTCTGTCAGACACTTTGCGACGTCTGAAATCATCTTTGGTCGCTACAACAGACAGTGGCGTGCTGTTGATATCCAATGGAGAGAAGCCCAGGCCCTCTTGACATCCCATAATGAATGAGGCAGATCTACAATGGTGAACTAATTATCTGACCCAAAGTGGTGACGGTTCCGGGGTGGATGGAGGCTTGAGTGAACTGCGTCTTTTTATAGAGGACAGAATCTTATATGGGAAGAGCTCGCAATACACACACACTTTTTTCTCTTTGTTAGTCAATAATTGTTTCTCTTTGATGGCAGAAAGTACGTGGTCCACTTTTCCAAAGAATTCTGATGCCCACCTTTGACTCTTTCATCAAACTCACAAGTAGATCTCCTTGCTTCTAAGTATCTATCCTTGGAGGACTATAGCATGGAAGGCAAAGACTTTCTATCCTCCCATGTGACCTCTAAGAATAATATCCAAATAATCTCTACTGAACGGTTCAGTTCAATATGCCCCTTCTCCACACACATGCGCACACATACATACACACACACACACACACACACACACACACACACACACACACATACATATATGCACAAACAAGTCTCTGATTAGCAAAGAATTTTTAAAAAGATTTTAAATTATGCTGAAAATATTTGTTTCTATCGTTGTCTTCTATACATAATATTTTCCTTTGTAAATCTGTGGTAATTTTCAGAACGAGTTGCAGTGATGTAATTACTTATATGAGATTGACAGCAGCAGCCAATCTAGGACAGATTTTTATGACATGCTAATTTCCCATCTGTCCAGGGCACTCCTTTTCATGTGCCAACGTTTTAGAGAAAAGTTATAAGATTTGAAAGCCTGCTCTTCTTCTAATTGCAGGTTGACAATTATTAATGCAATATTCCTGCTAAAAGAGAAGGCACGCCTCTTCATTTTTTTTAAAAAAAGGTCACTTTAAAAAATGGTACTTCATTGTAACCTCTAAATTGAAAATTATTTTCTTCCCATACAAGCAGGATCTCTCTGTCTTTTGTACTTATCCAAAACTCCAAAATGCCTCTGTTTCTTCACATTTGCTTCCCCTCTTCCTCGCTGTGGAACTCCTTTCCAGCAGCTCTTCATTGAAACACACCACAAAGAGGATAAGATTAATGTTAAACTTTTTACCATTACATTGTAAATAGTGATTTCTCTTCCCTTTTAAGAGATAATGTCAGACAATGTACAAAGATGATATAAGAAGCTAAGCTAAATAAAAATTTAATCCACGTCAGAAAGGATTCAGAGTGCATTGTGTTTTACATTTGATCTCATTTATACAACAAGTAGATCACCTCGATGCCAACCTTCACTCTGAGCCACTCTCACGGTCCATCCAAGATTACTCAAGCCTGGGCTGCTTCTTTCTTATCTCAAGAAAACCATTCTTCCTCATGTGTTCTAAAGACCCGTTAGAAGGAAACATTTTTAAAACAGTTGATAGAGATTATTACACATTTCCACAGTTGAATATGCAATGTGTTTATTATATGAGTCAGAGAAAATTAGATTGATAATACTAAAAAACACAGCAGAAGAGTCACAGAAAATAGTGAGAATTTTAAAATACACGAAATAAAATATCCAGAAGGAGATATTAAGATAATCATCTTAATTAGGTCAAACATTATTGAATGTGTGTGGAAAGTGAGCAAAATTTTGAAAATATTATGTAAATATCAATGTTAAATTTAAGTTCAGTTTTGAAGGAGAAAGAAACATTCTACCAGTCATGATTTTTTAAAGCAAGAGTTCTGGTAAAAAAAAAAATGGAATTTTAAAATGATACCACAATAATTTTCTTCCACTCTATAAATCCTCAACGAATAAAGACCCCACCATTTTTCCCCAGTAATTCACGAGGAAATCTTCAGTTTTGTCTAAATTGCCAATGAATGGCATAATAAAAAGAAAATCAGTATTAGTGAGAAACATAAATCTAGCAGCACTGATTAGATAAAAACTCAGCTGATGTGACAATTACTAAAATGAGCGTTTGCAAGGTGCGTCAGATCTGCACCTTTCTGCATTTAATACCTTAGAATGCTTAGAATACAGATTAACTCACTTAGCCTGATGCTTTCGGTTCATTAGCATTAAAATGAGAACTGCAAGTTCCTTGGAATAACCTTTAAATTGTTTCTTCTGACTTCAGCATAACTTCTTGACAGTGTCTCTAAATCTCCTTGAACTATTATTTTGTCATGTTCAATCCTTCTCAAGTTGTGTTTAATTTAGTTTTTACCAAGGGCTAAAATTTTAAATTTGACTCTTAAAAAGAATCTACAGATTTTGTCTTAAAGACTGGCAGCCCAAAGCAAAGATCTTCCAAGCCTTCAGTTTTGGTGTATTAGCAAAACCTCAGGCCATGCGGGTGGTTTCTGAGTTAACTTCCTAAAAAGTACCAAAGGTCACTGAAATATGATCAGACAAAAATGTTTCATGCATGATGTTTTCTATGAATCTTTGTTTTTATCAGAAATGAAAAGAAAAACAGTAAAGATTTTGTTACATTTCTGCTGCTTTTTCATAAGTTTCAGGAAAGAAATTTTCTTAAGGTATATAATGGGATAGGTTATCCTAGAAAGACACCATAGAAACCTAATCATGTCATGAAAACAAGTATTTTGAAAATGCAGAAAAAGAAAGAGGAAAACATTTTTTAAAAGTTCAAGGAAAAGACTGAAGAAAATTCTTCAGGCAGTGTTGGAGAGCACTAGTTTAAATATTTAAAGGTTCTCTTGAAAACATGCTGTTCAATAATATGGATGTTTTTTTAAATGAAATGATTGTGAACATGTAATCAAATAGTTTTTATATAAATGAATAATAAAGGTGTTTGAAAGGGAACTCTCGTACATTTAATTCAGATATAAAAGTACATTTTTAACTGAGTAAACAAGTTAAGATCTTTTAGTTCAAAAGAATAATCTTAAAAAAACAAAAATCGATTAGCCTTTGAATGTTGCAAAGTATAATTATCCAATATTACTCTGTGATTTATCATTTATAACTTAATGAAGGAACCTGCAGAAATTCTGTTTATGAATCTCTTCCAAATGTTAGATGCTAAAACATTAATTTAAACTATATCACAAAATCAAACATTTTAACTAGAATTATCAGCATAATAAAGAGCCAGTTATATTACCAATTCTGAGTTTTTAATATTTTAGTGTTTATGAGTCTATGTCTCCATAATTCAGAACTATTAGTTATGTCATTAAAAATTTGTGTTTTAGGGCCAGAGATTTAACTCAGTGGTTTTGATGCCTGCCTTGCAGGTGCAAGGTCCTGAGTTTGATCCTGAGTAACCACATAAAACAATGCTGGGCAATCAGTATCACATACCACAGTGCCAGTTGTGGTGGCTCACACTGCAGTCCCTGCACTTGGGAGGAAGAGGCAGGAGGACTGCTGTGAATTCAAGGCTTGCCTGGGCTACGTAGTAAGCTCAGGTCCAGCTTGAACAACAAAGTAAAATACCATCTCAAAAAAGAAGTATTTCATTGAATACTAATGACGTTCTTAGGCATTCTTAACTCCATTAACTGGTCTCCAATTCTTTTTAGTACATTAAATATAATTTCATCTTCTGATTTAATTAATGATAATGTTTATGATTTGCTTTCAAATGAAATTTCTAATTGACTTCTATGCACTACTTTGTTTTGGTTTTGGTTTTTGTTTTTTTAGGTTTTTTTGAGACAGGGTCTCACTTTGTGGTTCAGGCTGGCCCTGAGCTCAGCCTCAAACTCACATCACAATCCTCCTGCCTCTACCTCCCTAGTGTTGGGATTACAGGCGTGAGCCACCACGCCCAGCACTGTGGTATGTGGTACTGGTTGCTGCTGGGCGTGAGTATGCCCAGTATGGTATGTGGTTACCGGGGATCGAACCCAGGTCCTTACGCTTGTAAGACAGGCACCGGAATCACTGAGCTAACTCCCCGGCCCAGCGCTACTTTGTTTTTAAACAGGTGCAATTCCTCAGACCATGTTAGAACTGTTATCAGTGTACAAGTATCTGCCAAAGCTATGTATTCTTTGCTAAATTTTATCATAAGGCAATCAACCATGTCAGACTACATGGTCACTTCTGGTTCCCATTATGATCTTAAAATAATTGCTTCTTACTCCAGTCTAAATGTGCAGTAAAATTAGATTGTATATACTGACCAAAGAGGATACTTTTCAATACTTTAGAACTTCTACAGAAAAATTAGAGTAATGGCTGTGTGGTATTCACTGACACCATCTTGATTCAACAGTAAAAAGGTTTTTTTTGTTCTAGCCGTGAAGAAATGCATGTTTATATCGTTCCATGAACTGCATTTTATGAGGTCTGTGCTCAGTTAGACACTAACCTGGGGTACACATTATTGCTAAATGTTTTCCAATCTAGTAAACAGAAACAGCGTAGAAGAAAAGTTTAAATCAACATAATTTGTAATTTCTGTGATTAATTTTCTATCTGTGTCTCGGGTTTTTATTCTAATACCATTTAATTTTATCATTAAACCTCAGGTATATCAATTTTATATTTATTTCTAAAAATGAGATTTTTAAATAGTAAAATACTTTTCTATATTTAAATTTAATTGTTTTCAACACCTCTATCCATCTTTGGTATACTTTAGATAAATATTTTTTACTTTCCTTAGTCACTTTGTTTTTATACAGTGAAGTTACTGAATTTAAACAGTAACTTGCTTTGGGGATGGAATTCTTGTCTATGTTTAGTGGACATGTTCCTTTTTCATATCATATGATCCTATCTCTCCCCACATCTCATCTAGTCTCTTGTACACATCTTTCTAATTTTCCTCATCTACAGATTCAGCCATCATGGCTTTTGTAATTTTTGTATATGTTTTGTTCATTTAGATTGATCAAATTGTCAGTGCTGAAAATGGGTTCAATCTTTTAAAAATACTTAGATAGAGCTCACAAAGAAATAATTCCATGTGGCACAGTTTTCCAAGCCAATCCACACTTGTCTAGCTCGGGGCTAAACCTCCTTGGTTCCCTACATAAAGCCCCACTGATGGGTTAGTGCCCATCAGACAGAGGTGAGGAATCCTGAAGCAGGCGCAGGGAGGCAGCAATGCACCAGAGCAGGATGGGATACAGGGCTTGAGCTCAACTTTCCCATCCAGATACTGACATGGGAAACAATGCTTCCCGATAACACTAACTCTGGGGATCTTACATAGAAGCTGTCAAAACAGTTACATGGAGATGGCTGGGATGTGGTAGTCAAGTGTTCACAGCCATGAAGAGTGGTGATAATACATTTTAGTATAAAATATAGATTCTTCATTGACAAGCAGAGTTCAGCAATGTCGGCTTACTCACTTACTGATGAGACTGTGGGCAGAGATTACCCAACGTGAAATGGGACAGTTTGACTTTACTGATGATGTGTTTGTTGTTTCCACATGAATAATCCTAAAAAATACAAATGAAATGGTAGGTTCAGATCCATAAGTAGTACTTATAATCCAGAGTATATATGAACAGAATTAAAGTGATGAATGTTTCTTAATATACATTGATTACAAAAATGAACAATCATAGCTGTTTAAAATTTTGCATAAAATATGCAAAACACCTGCATTCACATTTAGGTCGGTAGATTATAGGACAGTGCAAGAGAAATGAGACAGAGAGAGGAAAAAATATTATAAAGAAAAATACAAGATCTTAAAAGAATGGCATGTGTATTTATAATGCAAAATAGCTTAGTTAAAATACAATAGTAGTATTGTATATAGTACAATACAATATTGTATATAGTACAATACAATAGTAGTAACTGAATAAATACACAGATGTTTATTTTATGTATATGTGTGTGCATACACTCTATAATAAGAGCTTATAGAAATTGTAATCAGACCGAGGTGGGAACCTTTGCCTTGTTATATGAGTTTTATTAAATGCAACTGGCACATACAAGGGCCTTTATGATTTACAAGTTATTGTGCTGTTAGTGGACATTTGAATGTGAAAAATGTTCCTTAAAAAACAACAAACATGGTAAAGAAGCACACGCAGGTTTGGAGGGATGAGATATTCAGTGCCATGATGAGAAAAGAGATAGGAACTGTGAAATGGAGACTCTTCATTAGATGCAACAGCATATAAACTAAAGAAATTTAAGTAAAAGGTTTTTCATGTGAAAATTCTCCCGGCATCAGGAGATGGAAGAATCCAGAATGAGATGCAATGAAAATGTGTGGCCCAAGGAGAAACAGTCGTGAAACCACACACTGCCAATAACTGAGAATACTGAGAGTAAAAATCACAAAGATAAGATAATGTGGGAGTGAGGAGAGGGGAAAGGCTTCCAAGTTAGAGGAAAAAATGCTCATTTATACAGAACTCTTTTAGAGAAGTACGCATAATAGTCTCAAGCAAAAGGCGTGTTTAAAACATCATCGGACCTAGGCATTCATAATTAACGTCTTTTGCTCTGGCACTACTAAACTCCTAGACAAAATGAATACAAGAGGCAAAAAAAAGTTCACAAATACGCCAAAAGTAGCAAGTTTATCACAAGAGAGAGCCAAGTCAGAAGCAGTCTGAGAACAGGGAAAAAGCTGGCCTTTTAAATCAGGGATCCTAAGTAACAATGTGGGTAGAAGATGTGAAATGAAATGTTATTATGGAGACTGATGTAGCTAACAAGACAATACACTTGGGCACAGAAGCTGGACACATGCAATGGAATATTATTACCTTGTCAGAGTTTTTAGGAGGCAGAATTTAAGGGAATGAGTGTAGACTTAGACAGACTAAGGAAGAGTATTATATCAAAGAGTTCAGAGAACAAAAGACCTTTGAAAATGACAAAGAGAAAAAAAAATTATCCTGTGATCATCAACCAAAATAAAACCAGGAATAAATCTCCAGCTTTCCTGTGATTGAGATGTTCAAAATATTTTACCTATAGAATGGCAAATTCCATTTGTAGAAGAGGGTCTAGTAAGTTTAAATAGAAAATTTGCACATATTTGACAATAATCAATAGGCACACAATACACTATACCACAATGATGACAATTAAGATAGGTTTTTTTTTTTCTAAAATAATCTTAGTATCATCCAATAAGCAATTAGGATAATTATATCTAAAGCATTCGAATTTTATATATCTCCTGCTATTCCATCTTCAAAAGTTCAAAATGGTATCCACATATAGCATGGGTTTTCCTACTTTTTGAATTAAACACTGAAGAAATTATAGAATGTAATAAACAAAATCATCATCATTAATGAAGTAAATAATGTCAGATGTCAAATCCAACAAAAATATTTCTGATATCATAAAACAGTAAAATAATTTCCACAAAACATTTTAGAAAAAGATAATAATCATTAAAATAGTTGTGCTTTAAATTGCTATAAAGAATTTTAGAAAGTTCCTAGACATCAAATGACCTTTGATAATACTTATCTACATTATTTATAATTTTAGATATATTTTGTTTAATAATAAATGCAAAATTACTAAGGAGATGCCTGAATTTCTGGTAAATGTATTCAGTTACTAGTTCCCATATTATTTACCTATATAGTATAGGAAAAATCTTTTTTTATGATTTCTACCTCTGTATGTGACTTTGATTTTAGAGCACAATTTATAATAGTATATTAAACCATTTAGATTTTTCATTGATCATTAATCTAAATGTCTTTTTATTCACCTATATAAACAATTTTCATCTCTCATCTTTGCAGCTATACATTTGACATTTCACATTTTAAATAATAGATTGTTTCTAATTTCTAAGAGACTACCTTTTCCACTTAGGGTTGATAGAGTCAGCAGGATCAGAATATTTTACATACAGAAATGAAAGTGTAGTATAAGCATTTATTCATGTGCAGTTTTACCAAGCAATTTAATGTATAGTTTTTGAGAATAGATAAGCGATATTAATAAGCGCTCCAGTGTTTATATAAAACAATAGCTCTTTTGCACTTTTAATACTTTAATGCTTTCTCATTTCTTCCTAAGAAGTAGGTAAAGGACTGTTTGAAAGCTATTGTCTTCTATGAGAAGTTTCATTAATTTTTCAGGTGAATATTTCCCCGAGATGCTTGACTTAAGAACCGATTAAAATGAAAATGTGCCCAGAAAACCTTGCAGACGCTGCTGTTCTGGGACATGTTCCTTGAGCATGTTTGTCAGCTGGGAACATCTGCCAGATTCTAATGAGAAAAAATTTATTCCATTGAAAAAGAATATTGCACCTGTGACTGATGCACGCACGTGTGTCTGTGTGTGTAATATATATATATATATATATATATATATATATATATATATATATATATATATATTAAAATAGCAATTCTCTGCTATTTTTGGTGAAGCTTCTAAGTATCGGTTTTCACAATGAGATCATATTTACATCTCTGAAAAATTAATTATCATGCTTTGATCTTCATAGTACTCTAACACTTTGTTAATGGATGACTCGTATGTTTTCTTACATGTGTTATTCACTCCCATTTTATTCTTTAAAAGTAACATCAGGCAAGACTCTAACCCATAATGTATGGCTGCATGTATGCACCACGGACTCCATGGGCTTCTCCATTTGCATATGTGAGGACAGGCCCATTAACATTTTATTTTTTCTTCCTTTCTTCTTCTTTTCTCATTTGTTTTCCCCTCCCTGCTTCACTTTTCAAACATCATCTGCTTTATTTACGTTGTCACTAACCTACATTTATTTCCAATAGCTGGCTGCACAGGTCTTTCGGAGTTTCAGACTGACTTTCTACATTTTCAATAATACATAATTTATTGCTCAAAGATATATGATTTTTTTTGCATTGATCACCATATGGTATAAAAATTATATAGAAATACAAATAGTTTTCAAATATAGTTTCAAATATGGAAGTTTGCAAATATTTCCTTATGTACATTGTCATAGATTAGGGACTATGATAATTATATGATTATTTATTTACATTGAAAACACACAACCCAACCTAGATGACAAACCTCATCACGAACAGTAAAAATTGAGTATCATGTTTCATTTTCATGTCACAAGTGCTAAAATGATAATGGTACTTTGTATATGTTTTAAGTTCTAAGACCTTGAGGAGGAATTCATTAAAAATCACTTCAATGTAAATGTGCCTTTCTCTTCCTAGAAAGGTGAAATACAAAACCCGCTTACACTGAAGCACACGATCTTTGCAACTCATGTGAGAATCAGCCCTTCCCCTAGCACTTACTCTAACCTTAAGTTTAGTCTATTCTATGCTTTATTTCTTCACTGTTTTGGAAGGACTCAAACATGTTATTATTGGGTAAAGGCATTTCCAAAGTTATCTTTTCAGTCCAGTGATGGCTTTAGGTGAGAAATGGGGAATTCATTTTGTGTTAGTGTTCTGTGGAGGTTTCTTATTTGGATTCATCGTTCTCCCTCGCTGACAATTCCTACCGTGTTCATACCGAGGCGGAAGAGTGAATGACCATCATCTCTAATAGGTAGATGTCAAGCTCAAGTACCCTCTTTGTTCATCTCAGGAACCTTTATTACATATTAACATCCTGGAGATTGTGTTAGCATCAGTATTTTCCAAAGACACACAGTGGACACTCAAGACAGCCTGACACATGAACAACTTGAGTTAATTAGGTTAATAGAAGATTCATCCGCCTCTTCTTACCTACAGCTTGCACTCAGGTAAACACTCAGATCTCAGTGGTACTGACTTAATTATGACCAGCTCTCAGGAACTGACCCAGTTAGTAAGTCAAGGGTCCACTTGACCCTTAGTTTAAAGTTTAAACCAATGATGGTGTGTTGGGTTGCACTAGATAGCCCTTAATTTCAAGAGAAGAAATATTTGTTCCAAGTGACATGAAAAATTTAGGCCCCGAGAAAGTTTTTTGTACTTAGGTCCCTGTTCCCTCACCCTGTTTCCTTGCTCTGAGTAAGCTGGTGTGACCATGCAATATTCAAGAAAGCAGAGATCTTTTTCTACACTTAAGGGGTGATTTTTCCACACTTGATATTGGAAAATTAGAGAACTAGGAGTCATAAGGTATGAAATTGCTAAGTCAATCTTAACAATATCATAATACTGAAGCTGTCAGTGTCTCTTGGAGGTAATCTTCTGTTACTTCCCATATAAATATCCTTTGTCATTAAATCATTTTAATATTAAGAGTATTTAGTATTTAATTCAAATAGATTAAAATAAAGTTTATTTAAGCACTATATTTAAGCCATCACAGTCTTATACCTTGTTTTGGTGTGTCATTTTCCATTATCCAAATCTTTTGATCTAGTGGGTATCCTGTTATACATTTTCATTAAGATCACTAATGTAATATCTGTTTCGTCTTGTATATTATTAATAGATTTATAGGTACAGTGGATTTATATGTTAGGAAACAAATGGTTTATTTTTTGGTTTAGTCAAATTTAACTTCAATGATTTTCCAGAAATTTGGTAAATATTCAGAATTTGGTTGTAGAAATGCAATTATGTGAAACCTTCAATATATGCATTTGTATTAATATACAAATATATGATAATTGCAAGAAAGTTTCATTCAAATTAGAACCAATGCATTAATTAAATATCTAATGCATTCTGAAGTAGAGAAGTTCCTGTGGACTTAATAACAACAGTAAAAGTTAGAATAGTCAAAATAATGGAGAAATACGTAAGAGAGTAGAGGAGGAGGTGGAGCAGGTAGGAGTCATTCCTTTACTCAGACCATTGTCAGCTTAATCTCACTCAAAACAGAAGCGATTCAAAATATTGATGAGACTGTAAGATGAAAGCATTGTTATTATAGGTTCATCACAAGAAATGAAGGAAATGCAAATACAAATTTTCCAATAAATTAGGTACTGAATGATGCAATCATAATTTGAATTCTCTCCATATTTAGCTAAGTAACTCACCCAAAATAGAATAGATAAGACTAGAATTTAAATCTAGCTGATCTGATTGTAGGCTTACATTCTTTTATATCTTAAGTTTTTTTAAAGAGGCAAATAAAGCCAAAAGATACAAATAGTAAGTTATAACATCACTACAGATTTACATTTATGAATAGATTGAATATATTAAACCTTCACAATACCACTCACACTAGTCTAACAGATGGCATCACCTCCATAAAACACTAGCATCAACATAAAAATTAATACAGTCAATTAACATTAATTTATTTGCATGAAGAAACTAGGTTATGTTGTACTGTGATTTATTTAAATTTTACAGAAATCACACAGATGAAAAAGTCATCACGCATATATTCTCCATTTTTGTTTATGTATACATAAATTATGTGTATATATTTATATATTATAATATATAATACTACCTTGTATAATTTTAAACATAAAATGACTTTACAGCCTGGTTATGCTGAGAGCACTATGGTCTAAGGGATCTGTATCTTGGCAGAAGAAAGCTGTACTAGATCTTATAATAAGATTCTTTTCCATTTGCTCTACTAAGCAAATTGTTTCTTAAAAACACACTGTAAGAAACTCCTGCCTATGTATTTCCTTGAAGGGATATCCTGTCTACATTGACAACCTGTCTACATTGCCATTTCTTCCTTTTATTTTTATGTTTGCTAATCAGCTGAAGTCAACACCAAAGAAGAAATTCGACCTCCTAAGTGTTATTGTTTCTTATTTCCGTGCCTTAGTCACAGAAGAGGAGCAGCAGACTCCCGCGACATTAGAGCAGTGGGAAAATCAGTTCTACCCCTCATATCCATGAGGTTTTAAGCTGGATTTAAGCCTCTATCCAAATCAGACCGGTTCAAGTAGGAAAACTTGAGAACTTGAGAAAGAGACTTTCAGATCTGTCCCACACTATTTGTACTTTTCTCAATTACACATCAGTAAAAGATAGAGGTAGTACAGCTTCATTTCAACTACCCTTAAATCAAAAACATCAATATTGGATAACAATACACCAGACCTGTTTCCCTTCATTGATGTGTAATTGCCTAGTTATGAATACAATTATTTTCATATTTTATTTTTGAATAATATTTATTTTTTGAAAATATACATAAAATAAAAACAAATATAAATCATCTCTATAGTATTAATCTAGACTCATTATTAATTTAAAAATCTCAATATGCATTATTGGGTTCACTACAATGCTATCTTTCTCTTCAAGTTTTCATGGATTCATCATAAATTATATCATAAATATAAAATTTTACCCTAAAATTATGTCTATCCTAAGGAAATATACATTATTGCAAAAACATATTTAGTTTAATGCTCTAAATAAACATAAAATTCCATCAAAATTCCATCCTTACTTTTTGTTACATTCTCATCATTTTTCCCCCTTCACCCTATTTTACATTGAGCATTTTCTATTTCACTATATATATACATACAATTCTAGGATTCATTTACATCTTTATTTTCTCATACCAGAGAAAAGATGTGATATGTACCAATCTGTACCCTATTTATTTCACTTACGAGGATATCCTCAAGGTATGTCCATTTAAGTATAAATGATTCAAACAACATTTTTTATGGCAGATAGCTAAGTATAAAATAATTATAGTTTAATTTCCATATGCCTTTAACTCATGATAAACTAACTATGAAATGACAAATTATTTTGTGTTCTTCCTTTATGTCTTAGGTATTTTGCTATTTTGACATATTAAGATTTCATTGATCAAAATTGTTCCTGAGATTCATTCTGTCTTTATTCAGAAAATGTTGATGAAAACCCAAGGCCACAGGTATTGATAATATTCCCAAAATAAAAGAAATAATAAGGAACACACGTAAGCTGCATAGTTGATTTTGCATAACTTTAAGCCTTATATCTACAGAATAAGGATTTTTGGGAATTCATGATGCTATATCCGTGGTGTATTTGAATTGGAACATGGTGAACAAAGGTAGAACATAACATAATATATCTACCTGGTTTACTAAAACATCATGCATTCTCATAAATTAAAAAAATCATATTTTGTCTTTTCAGGGAAATATTTACTTCCACTATTAATTGTTCAGCACAATGATAATGATATATTTACAAGGATGTGTTCTGCACAAGATGAAAACTGTCTTATCTCTTCTAATCAATTTGGTTTCCATAGATGCATATCTTCAATAAAGATAAAAATTTTGTATATTTCTATCTCACATAACTTCTTTTAATCTTTATAGAAAAAAAGGGATAAGTGCTTATGAGCCCAGATGATTCTTTTGACATGAATTATTTGGAGTCTGAGTACAGTTTTTGCATGATATTTCTTTTATAATGTCCTTTTTTGTGAAAAAGGGAATTTTCTTAATAGACTATCTTGGCATTTAAAAGCCAGATTGAAGATTTGGTTTAGTTACCAAATATATATCTTTTGGAGCACAACACAGTGTATAGCGTGAATAATACTCTCCTGTTGTCAAACATTATTTTTTAAGGTACAAAAAACATATCTCAGTGAAAGGACGTTTGCCTAGCATGCACGAGGCCTAGGTTTGAAACCACAAAGCGAAGAAAAAATACAGTCAAGAACACAGTATTTTGTGATTTACTCATATTTTAAATTTATATTTTATCTTTAAATGTTTGGACTAAATTAAACTGAATTAACTCTGTTTTAAAATACAAAACAATTTCATTTTTATATACACAAATGCACTTTTCATAGAAAACAGTGTTTTATCATATAGAATATTTTATGTAAATTTTAATTCTTCGAATATAGAAATGTGAAGAGAAATTGTGGTAACCAAATTAGATGTCACAGTGTGCTCAATATGCAAGACAAAAAAAAAATTTGTGCAGATGGTAAAACTCAAATCCATTCTCAACTTCACAAACTATGTCTATATGATGAAAAAACAAGCTATCTGTCTGCCTTATTCAATGATTTGTAATCCAATTAAACAGATTGTAAAAATCCCTTGGATAATTGTACAAAGGCATTTTGAGTTTTAAAACATTACAAACAATGATTACCTCTCTGTTCCATAATTCTCTAATGTAACTCTTGTCATAGTCTCTAAGAAGTTGAAGGTAGCATAGAGCAATTTTTAATTGATACCTTTAAAAATAGTGCATTAAAAATGAAAAAAATATGTAGTACAATGACATTAGTAAACAAATTCTAGCCTTTTCTCTTTCTAAGTCAATTCTATAAAACAAGAACTTTTTAACCACACTAAAATATGCAACTACTCAAGAAAATATGTTAAATAGGAACATGTGTGATCATATATAATTAACCTAATATAATTATGTTCTGTCCTATTTCCTTTTGAAGAAATAAATGTTAAAGCGTCTGCAAATAATAAAACAACAAAATCGTTGTTCGCTAAAATGGAGCAAATCAGAAGCACGTGGGCAGAGGCTTCTTCCACAGATACATGCGCGATGAGGGAGGACAAGGAGCTAGGTCCAGTTCACGGACGGTTGACATCACCGTAAGGAAGTGAATCTCACAAAGCAGACACGGTGTCCTCATCAGAACGGAATACACAGAAAAGAGTGAATTTGACCGGGCTGTGGCAGTACACGTGTGTAAACTCAACACTGAGGCGGAGACAGCAGGATAACCAGCTAAAGATGAGCCTGGGCAACTCAGAGAATTTCCCTGCCCCAAAATACAAAATCAAAGAAAAGAAAGAAAAATGTTAAAGGTTTAACTCAGGCCCCTAGATTCAATCTCCAGGACCAAATAACAAAAGCAGTTTAATAAAAGTAATAATAGTAATAATAATAGTAATAATAATAAATTAGTATGTAATATCCTTTAAATATAAACACATGCAGTAGACTTTTGAGTCTCGACTGGCCTGACATACTAACAACTTAGGTTATGACCAGAATTTTAGTTTTCATATACAAATAAAGTCTTGAGTTATGACCCCAATGCTGCCCACTTGTGTTTCTAGATCTTCTCAGGTACAGATTTAACCCTTAAAGAGTTATATAAAGTATATTAGAACACTTTTCCTGTAGGGGAAGTGGATTAACTGAGAAATCATGCACCAGTGTCTCTCTAAGGACTCTGAGATCTGCTTGTACACAGGAGAGAGACTTTGAAGGCTGTGCAGAGGACTGTGAGACTTCATTGACCAACCCGAATTACAGGTAGCCCATGAGAGGGAACTGAGTTCATAAGCCAATGAAGTTGATTTCTCTTCCAGAGAGTGAGGTATCTACCCACAACATAAAATAAGGAAGCTTCTTGAGAGGTTACTAGAATTTCAAGTTTTATAACCATAATCTCACATAATTTAAACTCTTCATATATATATGTACAATATCTTTGTCATTAATTGTATATAAATTTAAGCATAGGTTAATTACAGTACGATGACAAAATGGAGGTTTACCATTTTAAGAACTTAATTTTATCTCATTTTAAAAAAATTCTTACTACAAGTCAGGGATTTAGCTCCATGACACCTGCCACCTTCCTTGCAAGTGCAAGGTCATGAGTGCAATCTCTGGAGCAAGAACGAAAAAGGAATAGAGACAATAAAACTCTTTCCTGGGGCCAGGGAGTTAGCTCAGTGGTTCCGGCGCCTGTCTTACAAGCGCAAGGACCCGGGTTCGATCCTCGGTCATCATATACAATACTGGGTATGGAGACTCACGCCCAGCAGCAACCAGTACCACATACCACAGTGCCGGGCGTGATGGCTCACGCCTGCAATCCCAGCACTTGGGAGGCAGAGGCAGGAGGATTGCTGTGATGTGAGTCTCAGGGCCAGCCTGAATTACAAAAGTGAGACCCTGTCTCAAAAAACCTAATAAATAAATAAATAAATAAATAATAAAACTCCTGCATATGTATCAAAGTGCATGCACCTTTGTCTCATTATGGAGGCCAAGACTAAAAGTGATACCATTAAATGTGCCTTTAGACACCATTAAAAAGCGATCGTCATTTGTTCTCAGATAAGAGAGTATAGAGAAACAATGTGTGATTAAAAAAAAAAAAAAAACACATATACAGCAGTTAATCACACTCCCCTCTGAGGGCTGTTATCCCAGGCTGGGCTGCTGGGGCCTAACTAGGTGTCGGCTTGTGGGGTGCAGAGAGGGCTCCATGAGCTCAGTGCAGCATGAGTGCCACACACTTCCTACCACTGACCTGGAGCGTGCCACGCTTGCACAATGCTGGTGGGAGTACGGAATACTTCAGACATTTTGAAAGAGCCATAAACTATTATTTTAAAGAGTGTTGCTATCTTTCTCCTAGGTAGTCAGTATTTCATGTTGTAATACAGCCTGTTTTTTTATTGTTTTCCACTAGTATATTATTTATACCCAAAGCACAATCTCTGCTCACTAGTATTTTCCAATTTAAATTGCCTGCTATACAGAATCAAGTTATATGACTTAGACGAGAGGTTTCATAAAAAATGCTTTCTAATAATTGTGCAGCCCATTTTGTTTCCTTCATTAAGGACTAATAACATGATTTGAGAGGATAGCACTGTGAGAAATGTGTTTTTATAAAAACCC
>PVIR01013609.1:0-41993 GCA_004026965.1 Petromus typicus
GGCCGGGTCTCAATTAGTTGGACAGGGTGGCTGCAAATGTGAGATCTTCCTGCATCGGCCTCCCAGAATGCTGGGATTTCAGGCTTGTGTCACCATGCCAGACTTCCTTTCTCTGTCTCTATCTCCATTTGTATCTATCCGACTGACATTCTCGCTGTTATCCTTCTTAGGGTGAAACATCCTCCCCTTTTCAGCCTTTGCCCCTTGGGCAGAAGGGGACGCTGATTCTTCCCGCCAAGGCTGATTCTTCTTCCCCAAAGGATCCTGCCCGGCAGCAGATGATGTCACAGGCAGATGGACCCGGATAGGCTGTCCCTCTACTAGGGAGTGAATGCTCTGCGTTTATTGATTGAGGTCAGCTTGAGCTCAATCCAACACCTCCCAGATTATCATGTGGTCACTCTGTCTGAGCCACAGCCTCTCCCATCATCATCTGAATGAGGCCAGTCGGGCCCGGCTCCCACGGGGAGGGGCTTTGCCTTCAGGTTTCTTTTCACATCTTGTGGGGTCTTGTTTTACCTCCAAGGAACTCTTCATTCTACAAGCATGTATTGAGCACCTCCTGCATGCTAGACCTGCTGCTGAGCCCCGCAGGGAAGGTGTGAATCAGACGGGCAAGGTTGCTTCCATTAGAGCATTTACATGGGGAGGGTCGAATGAGCAGAGCAGGATCCTCCTTATATGAGAGAAGCTTCCCAAAAAGTGGCTTGCACAAGAGAAATGCTGACTGCTCTCATGTTAAAGAATTCAAGGACACTATCGTGCGGCCTTATCATCCAAGATGGCTGCTGGACTTCCTGAGGTTGTGTCCACATTCCAGGTACTAGGGACTAGGAAGTGCTGAAAGGCATGACGGATCTTTGTCCTGTGGATTAATTGTACTGTCCACCCGAATACCCAGTGGCCATGTGTGGATCAGCACAGGCCTAGAGGAAGGGACAGCCAGGCCAGGATGACAGAGCTTCAGAGCACAAGGAAAGGTCATTCTGGGCTGAGGCTCTGAGGCAGGAAGCAGGCAGGACTGCTAAGGAGGAGGACCCTTGTCAGGGGCTGGGAGGCTGGTTTCTGGTCTGTATCAGGGATGAAGAAGGGTCACCAGGGCCCCACAGTGCCTGGGGCTGGAGGCTTCTCATCTGTCGCCTGATTCGTGTTGTAGAAGGACCTCAGCCCGAGTGGGCACAGAGGACTTGGCAGGGAACAAGACAGAGTCGCTGTGTAGGGCAGGTTATTGGGGCTTCTGGAGCTGGGATACTGGGTTTGCTCTCTGTAGCTGTAGATTCCCAACTCCCTGATTCAGCCAACTGCAGACTGAATGTGTTGGGGGAAAGTTGTACACTGGAGTTTTAAGCTACAGTACTAACCCCTTTGACTTTCTACGTTGAGGCAGGATCTCACCAAGTTCCCTAAATTGGGTTTAAGTTTGCGATCCTCCTGCTTCAGCCTTCCAAAACACGGGGTTATAGGTGTGCATCGCCATGCCTGGCTCTTGTTCTTACCCCAGTCATACAGTGTAGCAAAGCAGCTGCTGACGGAGCATTTGCACTGCTAGGTATTGTAAGGGATCTGAGGTGGCACGGTGTGCGCGCAGACGAGTGCACGGGGGCTGAGAACTCGTGGCTTTTGCACCCAGGGGTCCTGGGATCCGCTTCCCACGTGACTGAGGGATGACGTCTTATCCAGGTGGACCAGCGTTTGTGTTGTTTCCTCTTTCTATAAGTTGAAGCGCTTCCCCCTAAAAAGTACAATGGGCCTAGACCCCCACACCCAGCGTGGGAGGAGCCGGTGCCACCTTCAGGAGTCCAGGCCAAGCTAGTGACAAGACGGCTGGGACAGAGGCGTGCTGTGACAGGCGTACCGGGGACAGACGGGGCAGGCGGGGCCATGAGTGGAGAAGTTAGAGGTGACAGGAGTGCCTGAGTGAGAAGGAAGGACTTGTGGTCCTCCCACTGGCACAGACCTGGGGTGCAAGGCACAGGGAGGGGGATGGGGCGGGGCCAGACTGGTACCTGGCAGATGTAGCTGAGGTCTGGAGCCCAGGACAGGACTCCTGGGACAGCGAGAGGCTCAAAGGGAACTGGGGGCCCAGCAGGCAGGGTCTAGTCGCAGGGTCAGCATGCCTGGTCCCTGAGGTCCCTGAGATGACCTCACAGCCCCACCTCGGCCCTACCTGGCTCTCCCTGGCCTGCTGGCTCCTCTGCTTACCTGAGCTTTTTATAGTTTTTGATTTGGAGACAAGATCTCACCATGTAGCCCACACTACCCTTGAACTCCCGGCAGTCCCCCTGCCTCAGACTCCCCAGTGCTGAGATAACACTTGCTCTGGGGGCTGGTGACTCCAGAAGCACCAGCAGGAGCTGCTGGTGGCATCTGAAGCAATGTGGACCCAAGGGTGGGCACCACAGGGTATCCCTCAGACCCCTCTGTAGCCTGGAGTTGGGAACTGGAATTCTCTCCTCGCTGGTGCTGATGTTACCCTAGGATTTCAAGCAGAGAAACAGTATGGCTCAGATTTCTTTCTGAATGACCCCTCTGACTCCAGGTTAAAGGCAGCTGCAGGAAGATGCCGAGGCTGCCGCAGCCACCCAGACATCTGACAGGAGCCAGGCGCGGGAATGTGCCCAGCACGGCAGTTAGGACAGGGGAGCACAGGGTCTCCTCTCCCCACTTCTGCCTGCGCCCGGACTCGGGCCTTCCCCTCCCTGCACCGTGCCTCCTCCTCTGCACAAGGAAAGGGGCGGCCGCACAGTGGAGCCCCCACCTCCATACCCACCCTGGTCTTTCTCTGCTCTTTTCTCTCCCCACTGGCTGCTGCCCCCCAGTCAAGCTTCGATCCTCATCACCGCTCCCAGCCAAGCTATGAGCGCCCATCTTTCCTGCCTCCAGGACCTGGGCTCATGCTCCGACAAAAATCTATCGGTATGTACCCCACGGGGAAGGGGCCTTGCCTGGGGAAAGCAAGGGGCCTGGAAATGCTTTCTGCTCTCCAAACTGAGCAGAGAGCTCAGGGTTTGCAGCTGGGAGTCCTGGCTCCTCCCCTTCCCAGCTGGTGAGCCATAGCCACACTGGAAAATGGGCCAAGTCCCCGTCCCTGGCTCTAGGAGCCCTGTGCTCAGATGTGGGGATGGGGCTCCCGACAGAAATGTGGGACTTGGTGACAAGCAGTGACTGAGTGGAGACACTGCACAAGAAGGAGCGGTGGAGACCTGATCCTGAGAAACAGGCAAAGACCGAACCCCTGCGAGCTGCCTGGGGCGGTTTTGCCATTGGTTTGCTGTTGTTTTTTCCTGATACTGGCAAAGAACTCAGGACCTTGCACTTGCCAAGCAGGTGCAGCGCCACTTGGTGGTGGTGCCAGCCCTTGCCATTGGTTTGGCCTGTTGCTTTTCTCCGACTCGCGCATCTGTCACCAAAGTGGCATGGCCCCCTGAACTCTGTGTTCCACAATGGGCCAAGGATTTCGCCTATGTAGGCAGCCTCTCAACAGCAGCCCCGTCTCAGGCTGGGATTTAGCCCAGTGGTAGGGAGCTTGTCTAACGAGCGTGAGGCCAAAGGTTCAATACCCAAGCCAGAATAGCTTGTGTGCCATCAGCCACTGTGGTTGTAGCTGTGAATTCACACACTCATAAGCATGGCGATCCCTTCCCAGCCCGAGCTACTTAGGCTCACGCCAAGGCACCCTAGGATACGTTTGCCTTTGCGCGAATTAGAAAGATGCGCCCCCTCGTGTCCGGAGCTGGAAATTCAGCTGAATTTCGCCTCCCTTCCGTGTCCTCCCCTTGCTGTTTGCTCTTGAGCAGCGCAAAACCTGAACCGTAAGTGTTTAGCGGATACTACCCGGTGCAGGACGGCAGGAGGCTCCTCATGTCCCACTCGGGATCCTCCGTGTCTCCCCAGGGGCCGCAGAGGATGACAGACCATACCTAGCACCCCCAGCCATGAAGTTCAGCCGCAGCCTGTCTGTGCCGGGTTCAGAGGACATCCCCCCGCCGCCCACCACGTCCCCGCCGGAGCCCCCTTACAGCACACCCCCGGCGCCCTCCTCCTCGGGCCGCCTTACCCCGTCCCTGCGGGGAGGCCCCTTCAACCCTGGTTCGGGGGGACCCCTCCCTGCCTCCTCCCCAGCGTCCTTTGACGGCCCCTCTCCTCCCGACACGCGCGTGGGGGTCCGAGACAAGAGCCTGTACCACGGCGGGCCCCTGCCCCCTGCGCACCATCACCCGCCCCATCACCACCACCACCACGCGCCGCCGCAGCCGCACCACCACCACGCGCACCCGCCACACCCGCCGGAGATGGAGACGGGCGGCGCCCCTGACGACCCCCCGCCGCGCCTGGCGCTGGGGCCGCAGCCCAGCTTGCGGGGCTGGAGGGGCGGCGGGCCCAGCCCGAGCCCTGGGGCGCCGTCGCCGTCGCACCACGCGGGCGGTGGCTCCGGGGGCGGGCCCCAGGCCCCGGCCCTGCGCTACTTCCAGCTGCCGCCGCGCGCCGCCAGCGCCGCCATGTACGTGCCCGCGCGCTCGGGCCGCGGCCGCAAGGGGCCGCTGGTCAAGCAGACCAAGGTGGAGGGCGAGCCGCACAAGGGCGCCCTGCCGCCCCCCGCCCCCGCGTCCCCCGCGTCGCCGCAGCCGCCGCCCACCGCGCCCGCGCCCGAGAAGAACTCCATCCCCATCCCCACCATCATCATCAAGGCCCCGTCCACCAGCAGCAGCGGCCGCAGCAGCCAGGGCAGCAGCACCGAGGCCGAGCCGCCCACCCAAACCGAGGCCCCCGCGGGCGGCGGCGCAGGGGCTGGGGGCTCCTCCCCCAGCCCGGCTCCGCCGCTGTCGCCAGTGCCGCCGTCGCCCTCGCCCGTGCCCACGCCCGCGTCGCCCAGCGGCCCGGCCACCCTGGACTTCACCAGCCAGTTCGGGGCGGCCCTGGTGGGCGCAGCGCGCAGGGAGGGCGGCTGGCAGAACGAGGCGCGCCGGCGCTCCACGCTCTTCCTCTCCACCGACGCGGGCGACGAGGACGGCGGCGACGGCGGGCTGAGCGCGGGCGCGACCCCCGGCCCGCGGCTGCGCCACTCCAAGTCCATCGACGAGGGCATGTTCTCCGCCGAGCCCTACCTCCGCCTGGAGTCCGCGGGCGGCTCAGGGAGCGCCGGCTACGCGGCCTACTCGGGGGGCGCGCGCGCCTATGCGGGCAGCGGTGCCAGTAGCGCCTTCTCCAGCTTCCTGCCGCCGCGGCCCCTGGTGCACCCGCTCACCGGCAAGGCCCTAGACCCGGCCTCCCCGCTCGGGCTGGCGCTGGCCGCCCGGGAGCGCGCGCTGAAGGAATCCTCCGAGGGCGGCGCCCCCCAGCCCCCGCCCCGGCCGCCCTCGCCCCGCTACGACGCCCCACCGCCCACCCCGCACCACCACTCTCCCCACGCGCACCACGAGCCGGTGCTGCGCCTCTGGGGGGCGCCGCCGCCCGACCCCGCTCGCCGGGAGTTGGGGTACCGCGCGGGGCTGGGCGGGCCCGAGAAGCCGCTCACTGCCAGCCCGCCCGCAGCGCGGCGCTCGCTGCTGCACCGCTTGCCGCCCACGGCGCCCGGTGTCGGGCCCCTGCTGCTGCAGCTCGGGCCCGAGCCCCCCGGCCCGCACCCGGCGGTCGGCAAGGCCTGGAGGTCCGGAGCCCCCGAGGAGCCCGAGCGGCTGCCCCTCCACGTGCGCTTCCTCGAGAATTGTCAGCCGCGCGCGCCGCCGCCAGCGACGATCACCAGGGGACCCTCCGCGGAGGATGGGCCCGGGGTCCCGCCGCCCAGCCCGCGGCGCTCGGTGCCGGCTTCTCCCACCTCCCCGCGGGGCGGCGAGGAGAACGGGCTCCCGCTGCTCGTGCTGCCGCCGCCCGCCCCGTCGGTGGACGTGGACGACGGCGACTTCCTCTTCGTGGAGCCGCTGCCTCCGCCTCTCGAGTTTTCCAACAGCTTTGAGAAGCCCGAGTCGCCGCTCACGCCAGGGCCTCCTCACCCGCTCCCAGACCCCCCTCCTCCGGTCACCCCCCTGCCCTCTGTCGCACCCCCGGCGGTGGCTGCGCCTGCCCCGCCCACCCTGGACTCCACCGCATCCAGCCTGACGTCCTATGACAGTGAGGTGGCCACGCTGACGCAGGGAGCCCCCGCGGCCTCTGGGGACCCCCCTCCACCCGGCCCACCGGCTCCTGCAGCCCCAGCGCCTCCCGCCCCGCAGCCAGGCCCAGATCCACCGCCGGGCACGGACTCTGGGATCGAAGAGGTGGACAGTCGCAGCAGTAGCGACCACCCCCTGGAGACCATCAGCAGCGCTTCCACGCTGAGCAGCCTATCTGCAGAGGGAGGCGGCGGCGCTGGGGGCGGGGCCGGGGCCGGGGGCGGGGCCGGCGTGGCCAGCGGGCCGGAGCTACTGGACACCTACGTGGCCTACTTGGATGGCCAAGCCTTTGGGGGCAGTGGGCCGCCCGGGCCGCCGTACCCCCCTCAGCTCATGACTCCCTCCAAGCTCCGAAGCCGGGCGCTGGGGGCTGGTGGAGGCCTTCGACCAGGCCCCGGTGGGGGGCTCCGAGACCCTGTCACCCCCACCAGCCCCACCGTCTCAGTGACTGGCGCCGGGAACGACGGGCTGCTGGCCCTGAGCGCCTGTCCCGGGTCCTCCTCGGCAGGCGTGGTCGGGGGTCCGGTAGCAGTAGAGCCAGAAGTCCCACCGGTGCCCTTGCCCACCGCCTCCTCCCTGCCTCGGAAGCTGCTACCCTGGGAGGAGGGCCCGGGCCCCCCACCGCCGCCCCTGCCCCTGTCCCAGCCTCAGGCCTCCGCCTTGGCCACCGTCAAAGCCAGCATCATCAGCGAACTCAGCTCCAAGCTCCAGCAGTTCGGGGGCTCCTCGGCCGCCGGAGGGGCTCTGCCTTGGGCCCGGGGAGGCAGTGGGGGCAGCGGGGACAGTCACCACGGTGGAGCCAGCTACGTACCCGAGAGGACCTCCTCCCTGCAGCGGCAGAGGTGAGTAGGGCTGGCGGCTGGCAGCTGGCAGTGGAGGCCATAGGGGCCGAAGTGATGGGCGCTAGTGCCCCCCCTCCCATAAGGACCTGCCCCGAGGAAGCTCACAGCTCAGACACGCCCTCCAGGGGTCCTGTCTCCACCACAGCCCAGGAAGAACAAATGCTACTAACAAAGCAGGTGTCTGGGGCCCTTGCACCAGGGGGGGTCCCAGACAGGGCCCGGCTCCTGGGGTTCAAGCCCAGCCCCGCTCAGTGCTTCCTGGCAGGGTGAGCTCAGGTAAAGGAGTTGGCCCTTTCTTCTGGATGAGGAAGCCCAGTGCTCATCCTAGAGGGCTATGGCACGGGTTTGAGGTGTACCGTGGTGACAGCCCAACACGGAGGACAGGGCCTCTCGACGACCTCACCACTAGAGAGCTGGGAAAATACAGGCAGAAGGGTAAACGGGGTGATCTGAAGCCCCCCAAAGCTGCTGGTGAGTGGAGATCACCCACTGGCCAGGCCTGCTCAGACGCTGCAGTCTGAGGGTACGTGGCCAGGTGCACCGCCGGCAGGAGGCGCTTTTCATCTTAGCCCTGCCCGGCTGCTCGTCTGAGAGGGGCCCCTCACGGGTGCCGGGCAGTGCGAGTTGTTAGCCTTCATGGTCTCCGAGCAGAGCAGGTTCTGGGTGGACACATTTCCTGACTCAGTCCCACCACCTGTCCTGTGCTGGGTCCCCCCGGGCGTGGCAGCCCCACCGTGCACGAGACAGGCCCTGGTGGAACACTCGGGGGGCTTCCGGGCCACAGCAAGACAGCAGAGAACAGGCAGGAGCTGGCACGGACGGGAGGAGGGAGCCGTGATGAAGCGAGCTAAAGGGATGAGGGGAACCTTTTTCTCCCCTTGTTTCTTCTCTCTTTCATCTCCCTCTCTTCATCTCTCTCTCTCTCTGTCCCCTGTCCCCCTCCATCTCTCTCCCCCAATGCTCATCCTTTTTTTGTTTCTCTCACTGTCCCTGTCTTCCACTCTGCTACAACTGGCCATAACCCCAAAGGCAGTATAGAGTAGTGGTGAAGAGCTCAGAGTTTGGTGCCATATAACCGGGCTCTGCCACTTCCTGGCTGTGTGTCCTTAGGCAAGTTACTAAACCTCTCTGTGCTGATAACAGTAACGACGATCGTAGTAAACTGCATCGGGGCTATTATGGGGATTAAATTGAGCTGCGCTATGTAAAGCACTTAGAACAAAGCCTGGCACACATCAGCAGCAGTAAGTGGTGGCGATGATTATTATTATCACTTAATGTCTCTTTTTCTTTCATCTCTCTCGATTGTCACCCTTTCCCGATCGCTCATTTTCTGTCCTGACGTCCATCTGGCCTCCTTCCTCGTCTCTTCCCGTCTCTGCTCCACACTCTCTCCCCCGTATCTTGACCTCTGCCTCTCTCTCGCCCGCCCTCATCTCCCACCCCCCACCCTGTCTCCCGTGCCCTTTGCAGGCTCTCCGACGACTCCCAGCCCTCACTTCTCCCCAAGCCGGTCGGCAGCCTCTTTCAGAACTGGCCCAAGCCACCTCTGCCACCGCTGCCCACTGGATCCGGGGTGTCGCCTTCAGCCACCGCAGCCCCCGGAGCCATCTCGCCCTCGGCCTCCTCGTCCACCTCCTCGCGCCATCTCCAGGGCGTGGAGTTCGAGATGCGGCCCCCGCTGCTCCGCCGGGCTCCCAGCCCTTCGCTGCTGCCGGCCTCGGAGCACAAGGTCAGCCCGGCGCCCAGGCCCTCGTCCCTGCCCATCCTGCCTTCCGGGCCCCTCTATCCGGGCCTCTTCGACATCCGCGGCTCCCCCACCGGGGGGGCGGGAGGCTCCGCCGACCCCTTCGCCCCTGTCTTCGTGCCGCCGCACGCGGGGATGTCCGGGGGCCTGGGAGGAGCCTTGTCGGGGGCCTCTCGCTCACTGTCACCGACTCGCCTGCTGTCGCTGCCCCCGGACAAGCCATTTGGCGCTAAACCTCTGGGCTTCTGGACCAAGTTCGATGTGGCCGATTGGCTGGAGTGGTTGGGCCTGTCAGAGCATCGGGCCCGGTTCCTGGACCACGAGATCGACGGCTCCCACCTCCCTGCTTTGACCAAGGAGGACTATGTGGACCTTGGGGTCACCAGGGTGGGCCACCGCATGAACATTGACCGGGCTCTCAAATTTTTCCTGGAGAGGTGATGGCTGGCCTGGACGGACCAGCCGTCCACAGAACTCGCGAGCCAGTGGCCTCTCCGTCTCTGACCCCATTCTCTCCCGGGCAGGGACTCTGATGAAACCGCGCCCTGCCCTGTCTCCCAAGGCCTGCGGTCACCGGGTGGCCCCACACAGGCCGGACATTTGCACCTCACAGGAGGGGGCGGCTGACACAAGACTGCGTGTGACACTGTGGGGAGCAGAGGGGGGATGGAAGGAACCACCGGGACAGAGGAGGGAGGGTCCGTATTGGGGGAGGGGAAGACAGAGCCATAGAGGGTCAGCCCTGAGCCTGGCCGGATGGGGGCGACCCCCAGGCCGCAGGGGAGGGTGCCCTCACATTCCACCACCTGCCGCCCCTCCAGCAGCCCTCCCGCCTCTCCAGGCCCCTCCGCCCCTTTCTCTCGCCTGCACACACAGCTGCCCCTCCCCCGCCTCTTGCACGCTCGGCTCTGTTGCACGCCTGCTTGCCCTCCTCCCTCTCAGCTGCAATTTTGCACAAATTTGCCCTCTCGCTCTCTTGCACACTCCGCCTTTCCTCCTGCTCTCACGTTTTCCTTGCACACTTTCTTTTTTTCCGCACTCCTCCGTACTCTGCGCATCAGCTCTCCCCGGGGCCTCCCTCGCAACCCTCCCCTCATGAGGTCTCCACGTCGCCCCTTCCACTCGCTGGTCCCACGATGCAGACACACGTGGGGCCCACCGCCCCGCCCCGCTCTCGCCTGCACCCGGTCCCCGGGGACCCCGTCTCTCTTGCGCATTTACTGTCTCGCGCTTCCCCTCACGTGCACCCCCATTCGCTTGCCCCGAAGTCCGCTCCCTTCTCGCCCGAGCCCCACACTCTTACCCTGCTCAGTGGCGCCCCCTGCACTGTCACTTTGACCACACTCGCCCCTCACAACCGCCCCACCCGGGTGCTTCCGCAGGCCTCCCACCTACGCTCACACGCGCGCCTCCCCAATGCTCTCGCGGAACCCGGGAGCCTTGTCTTTCCTTTTATAACTCACACCACACACTGCTGCATACTCCCTGGCTTTCTGCTCGCTCCTGGGCGACCATCCCACCTGCCCGGGTCTCCACGCCTCCTCCCTCTGCGCACTCCGCCAGCCCACGTGCCCTTGGCCCGCGCCCCCTTTCTTCCCTGGTGCCCTCCTCTTCCCACCTCGCTCCCAGCTCACAGACTTCCTCTCTCCTCTCACCCTGCCACGTGTGAGGCTCCTTGGGCCATTTTCCCACTCATCTGCAAGAGTGTCTCCTCGCCATTCCTCCTTCCCACGGGACCCCTTCTCCCTCCAGCATGGCTGCTCCCTCCCCGCACGCTGCCCCTACCCCTTATTCCTGGGGCTTGGGAACGTTAAAGCCACCCTCCCCCTCGGAAGCTCCTTCCCCTGCTGTGGGTAAAGGGGGGAGGGCACTGCCCTCAGGTTCCCCCCACGTTCAGCTGCCAAAGAAGGGCGCTCCCCCTCTTCCTCACGCCCACCCCCTCTGCTGCCCCTAACCCCACGGGGAGGGCGCTCCGTCCACGAGGGGAGAGGCAGCCCTCCCCTCACCATGTCAGGGATCTGTGGGGAACCGTGGGAGGGTCGTGGGAGGGGGGAGGGGTGGCAGGACAGAAGCAGAGGTCGCGCTGGGCCCCTACCCGCCCCCTCCCCCTGGTCGGATGCCCCCCAGTCCGCAGGGGGCCTGCGCGGCACCTGTCTATCAAGGGCTTGTTCATTCTGGATGGGTGCCGCGGGGTTGGGGAGGGCGTGGGGGTGGGGCAGGGGAGGAGGAGCGGGGGAGGGGGGTGGGGCTGGAGGGGGGCGGCGCGGGGTGGAGAGGAGAGACTAAGCAAAAAGAAACAATAACGAAATACAAAGCAAAGCAAAACAAAAAGAACCCTAGAACACACACACAAATCCAGAAAAAAAAAAAAACCTGAAATAAAAGCCCGAGAATTGTCTTCCAAGGGGGGTGGGAGGGGACGAAGGGGGGGCGGAGGAGGACGTCTGGTTCTCGCTAAGACCCGCCGGAATGTGCACGTCCAAAGTCCGGCGCCCAGGTCTTCCCTCGCGATGGCCTCAGTTCCTCCCTCAAGGGACGGGAACTCGGCGCCCATTTGTAAGGAGTGAAGTAGGATTAGGGAGGCGGGATTACAATAAGGGGGTGTGTGCCTACCTTTCACCCCCTCCTCCCCTGGACTCCCCACCAAGATTTTGCAGAGAGAAATGGCTTTTGTACCAGGTCATTCTTTATAATTAAACTCACAGTATCCACCCCCTTGAGCCGGCCCCACCTCCTTCCTGGGAGACGACGCCCCCTCCCCTCCTGGCGCAGTGAGCCCCCGCATCAGCGGCCTAGTGCGCAAGCGGACCCGGGGGCCCGCCCTCGCTCACGCGTCAATCTTCCTGGGTCGGCTCCGCCCCCAGGGCCTCAAGCATGCGCCGTCGGACCAGCGAGCGGCGAAGGTGCAAGCGGTAGTCGCCCAATTGTAGGTCGTCGTGGCGCACTAGCTGGTGTGCGAGCCCGCGGGGGCTGATCCCGGAGCGCAGCAAGCGGGAGCGCGTCTGGAAGTCCGCGACCATGATGAGCCACCTGTGAGGGGGAGAACCTACTGGTGGCCTCAGCCCCACCTTGTGTTGGCAAAGTGGGGTTACTGACTCCGGCTGCTCCGTCCCTAAATACTCTCCAGCCCGGCCCTCTCGAAGAGGTCATCATGTGCCGGGACCCGTGGCTGGGTCTGGAAGCTTTAGCTTCCTACTCAGCCCGCTTCTGCCCCGAGATCTCATCTCTCCAGACCGATCTCTCCAGACCACTCCCTCCTTATCACACCCCGCCCTAGCCCTACTAGTTGCTTGGCCCACTCTGCCCTCTTAGCAGCCTTTCCTGGCCCCAAGTCCATCCCATAGTCCAAGGTCTGGTTCCCTACCCAGTCTCACCCCGCCCCTCAACGCAGGAATGTCCACCTTGCGCTTACTTTCGGCCCTAGGCCCCGCCTACCCTTAGAGACTCTGCCCCGTTCACTTCGCCCCACCTCTGCGAAAAACACCAGTCTTGTCCCTTGGTACCTCTAGGCCACGGCCCTCAAGGCCCCCGCTCCGACCCCGCGACCAACTCCAAGCGCCCTAAATCCCTCCACCCTGTCCCTCCGGTCCTCCCAGCTCTGCTTTCTGCCCTGGCTGACCGGTCTCTTCGGCCCGCTGTTCCACAGATGACGTTCATGTTCTCATAGCGGATGCTGGTCACGCGCCCGCTTTCCATGGCCCCAGGTAACTTGGCATCCAGCGCTTCCAGCACTTCCAGGTGGGTAAAATCCTCCTGGGGAATCAAGGAGATTGGCGAGACTTAGCTCTTGATGTCCAGGCTCAGAAGACAACAGCTTGGACCCCACCTGCAAGAGCAGCTGCCAGAGTCCCAGGTGGCATTTGAGAGGCAGGAGTCACGCTTGATTCAGGTCCTGTGGCTCTCGTGAAAGAGGGCGTGACAGGCCTTCCTCAGATGGAAAAACTTCAACATTCAAGGTCATTCTCCACAAATTCAATTCTCACTGCACTGATTTGCAAAGGCCAGTGAACAGTTGGAGGAATGATTCCATGTGTGTGCACCAATCTGTGAAAAAGTTCCAGGGGCCTGCAGTGTAGGGTGCTAAAAGCTCTAGGAGACTCCTTCAGGAACTGAGTAAAGATTGGTCACCAAAGCAAGGACAACAATCCTCGTGTCAAGGTCAATTCACAGGGATTAGTTGGGACACTCTGGAGATATACTCCTGGGACACAGTAGGTGCTTTACCTCAGCACTTCCCATTGTAGAATCAGGGGACTGGGACCCTCACACACCACCTCTGCCTAGGGGCCAGCTGTAATCTCAGCGCTCTGGGAGATGGAGGCAGGAGGATCTTGAGTTGGAGTCCTACCTGAGGAATTTAGTGAGACCCTGTCTCTAAATAAGAAGGGCTAGAGATGTAGCAGTGACAGAACACTCCTGGGTTGAAAGCAACATCTTTACAGTTTTCATTACATCTGAAAGTACAGCGTTTCCTAGCAGATAGATCAGCAGGAAGCTCTTTGTCTAAGCCCCCTCTCTTGGCCCCTCAGTTTCCCCTAGGATGAACAGTAATAAGTTAGATGACTCATCTTTTCACAAATTCGCCATCAATTTTCAGCATACAGTCCCAGTGCCAAGCCCACAGCCTGGGGCCAGGGATTTAGCTCAGTGGTTCTGACACCTGTCTCACAAATGAAAGGTCCTGAGTTCAAACCTCAGTACCTAAATAAATAAACACAGCCTAGGTTCAAATCCTGCCCACCTCAGGCCCAAACCTGCACCTTTCCACTCCCTGTGCTGCCCTCAAGCTGTACAGAAACCGGACGACCATGAGGAGCATCCCTCACCGAAGTCTCCATGCAAAGGCAGAGAGGTTGGGCTGCGGGTGGTGTGGAGAACTTCCGTATGCATGGCAACTCTCGGTCCAGAGCCTCGTATTCGGCAATGACTTGCTGTAGGTACTGCTTTCTGAGAGAGAGAGTAACAAGCAGTGACCTCTGAGGTCAGGAGCTGCTGCTGTCACATCTAAGAGTGTGGCAGTCAGAAGTCATGGCACCAAGAGCCACTCACGAGGATTTGAGGGGCCTGCCCAGGCTTCGAGCTGGCATCTCTTCTGGTTTCTCCATGTTCAACAGGAGGGCAGCTGAAGACAGAGAACCCACTGTTACTCCTCAGTATGCTTCTGCTTGCGTGGGCATCACTAGCATTGTCCATGCCACCTTAGAGTAGCTCACAGGCCAGGTGCTGAGCTCTTATCTCCCACCCCCACCCACAGATCCCACCCTTCTTCACTGTCTTTGAGATGCGGAGGCCAAGAACCTAATGACCTCCTTTCTGCTTGGGTTTCTGTCAGGCTGTCTGAGAAAGGCACTGGAGGGAAATTGTGAAGCACGGGGGAGCTAGGAACTTGGTCTTTTCTGTTTCCTCTTCCAGTCACTTGGGCTGGCTCCTGCATAATGGCAGTATCTCCTCTATCCAGAAACTGTGTTTAGGTCCAGTTGGAAGTTTTTCCAGCATTCTCTTCATTGGAACTTAACTGATGACATTTCAAATGTGAACCCTTCTTAGCTCATTAGTCTGTCCCATAGAGTCCACTGTAGTAGTTTCATTGACCTATTTCTCTTTCTCCTTCAATACTGGTATTATGTCCAGGCCGCAGCTGCCTGGACTCCCTTGCAGTTCACACAGCTGCTGTGACTCTCTTGCAGCTATGTGTGGCTGTACCACCACACACTTACCAGTGGAGTATTAGCAAAGTGCTTGTGGATTGCAACTTTGGAAAAATTTGCTTAAAATTGCTTGTTGTAGGAGTTTTTGCCCTTCCTTTGGGCTGGAGCATGGATGTAGTAGTAACCTACCATGTTTGGATACACTGAACAACAATAGGGAAGGACCTGGGCCCCTAAATCCTCTCATGGACTGAAAGTGTCCACAACCACCTTTCATTACATCAGGCAAATATGCTTCTATCTTAATGCTCCTGTTTAGAGACCTTTTTGTTACAGAAGATGAGAGAAAGGCACCTTTTGACAGCCAGGCCCTAATGCTGTCTCTCCCGTGGGTCACAAACTCTTCTGTATACCACCACCACCAGGGACTACGATGCACAGACAAGATCACTCCCCCATCACATCTCAACTCAGAAACACAAACTCCACTCAAACCACAAAGATAATCGGTGTATAGAATATCCACATTCCTGTCTTAGAGCTGCTTTAACTAACCACAGCACAGGCTGCATCTCCCACCCCCTTCACTGCTGGTCTCCTGCCAGTGGCAGAAGAAAGCCCTGCTTCCCAAGCCTGAGCCCCTGAGCCAGCCCGACCCCTTGGGATGCCTCCTTGCTAACACCTCTTTCAGAGCTGCTCCGACAGACAGAGCGCTAGATGCCCTTCCTGTGGCCACTGTCTGCCACCAACAGTCCTAGTAGCCAGTTCATGAAATCCAGCACTCGGCCCCTGTGTGCTGTCGATGGCCTGTGGCTCCAGGTCGTCAATACAGTTCAGCCTGTGACATTATCAGGACCCCTCCCTGGCCCATCCTCACTCCTCCTGCTGTCAACCCAGCACCTGGATGTTCTGGCTGTACTGCCCCATCCCTTAGACACACGGCCACCTTCTCATATCTGCCCGTTTAACAGTGATCATAACCACTCTATGCTTATAGGGATTTTCCCTGTGTCGAGCACTTTTTAAAGCACTTTCCGTTCCATCCTCAGGAAAACCTACTCAGGCAGTGTCACTTGGCAGATGAAATGGAAGCACAGAGAGCTTAAGTGACTTCCTCAGGTCATAGAGCCCCAAATGATACCATCAGGATAACGATGAAAGCATCCAGATTGCAAGTGCATTTTCTCAGTCTTCCCAGGCTTCCTCTCACCTTACCCTTGCAGGACAACTGTCTAGCTCCTCTCCTTGCCTAGTCACTGCCTCAGGGTGGTACTTGGATATGTAGATCTGGTCCTGTCTGTCCACCCAGCCCCGCTGAAAGCCCTCCATGAACTCCTCACTGTTGGATACTGAAGTCCCAGGGCCCTCTCTGACCATACAGGGTCTGATATCTTAAGACTGATATCTTAAGACTGACCGGGCACTGTCATTCTCACTGCTCTCTCATGACCTGAACTCTAGGTCCCTCCCACCACAGGGCCTTGACACACGCTGTGCCTCCCCAAGGGGCTCTTTTCTCCTCACTCAGCCAATCAGTTTTCCCTGGTGTCTACCAGTGAGTTTCTCATGGATCAGCTCTCCTGACAGCTGCAACTCTACCTTTTTTCTCTGGTGTGTTAATTAGTCTGTCTCCCCCACACCAAGTGAGCAGCAAGAGAGCAGAGGCTTCACTTTTGCCCCAGTATCTAGCAACTGCTAGGTACTAAGTGGTAGATAGTAAATATTTCCTGAACAGACCCTAAATAGACACAATGAAATGCGAAGCTTGGACATTTGTTTGGGTCCTGTTTCAAACAGATTGTAAACAACAAATTTATGACTTAAATAAGGAATTTAAATATGGACTAGGTATCAGATGATATTCAAGAATAATTTGTAATAATTCCAGCACTCTGGGAGGCTGAGGCAGGAGGATCACAAGTTTGAGCCCAGCCTGAGAAATTTAGCACCTTAGCAAGAACTTGTCCCAAAATTTAAAATAAAAAAGGACTGAATTTGTAACTCAGTCTGAAGGCCTTGGATTCAATATTCAGTACCACCACTCCCCCTGAAAAGAATAATCATTCTTTATGTTAGGTGTAATTATGGCACAGGGGTACATATTTTTTAAAACTTTAGTCATTAGAGATTCATGCTGATATATTTATGGATAAAATGAAATCATATCTTCAGTTTTCTTTAAAACAAACTTGACCTATACAATGTCCCCCAGGTGTGTGTTTGGTGATGGTGGGGGTGTTCAGGTGAAATAAGATTAGCAAAATATTCGTAGTTACTGAAGCTAGGTATGGGGACATGAAAACTGTGAACAGTAGGTGGACATGGTGTTACATGCCTATCAGTCCAGCACTGTGGGAGGCTGAGGCAGGAAGATCTCAAGCTTGAGCCCTGTCTGGTAATTTAGCAACTTAGTGAGACCCTGTTTCAAAATAAAAAATAAAGCCGGACCAAGGGTGTCACTCAGTGCAAATTCTCTGGGTTCCATTCCCAGGGTAAATAAATAAGGAATATAAAATGTTTCTAAATTACAACAGTGAGTTTACTAAATTCATTTAAAGGCCTCTGTGTGACCGAATTAATAAAAGTATTATTTGAAAATAAGTGCTTGTTGAGTAACTAAGAAAATCTAACAATGTCCATCTTTGGCAGTATCCCAGAAGCCTCTTGTGTAACCTGGAGGATGTTGGGAACAAGAGAGGGATGATGAACTTTCTTCCCGCCCGCCCCTCTGAGAACTCTCAGCAGCTGTGGAAGGGCCATGGCGCAATAAAGGAAGGATCCCCAGAGGTGGTGCTGTCCACAGTGAGACCTAAGTGGCAAGAAGTAGCCAGACAGAGATGGCAAGCAGAAGGGCATCTTGTGCAGAGGGGCCTGCACAGGCCAAGGTCATCAAGACAGGGTCACTGGCAGGAACCTCCAGAATTCTCTTTGACCCCAGACAGCACAGCACTTACTGACATCATGGGTTATGAATTATTTGTGAGAGAGTTTCACATCCCCTCCCTGCCTGAGAACAGGCTCCTGCCTTGTCCATTAGTAGCTCAAAATATTTCTCACAGCTCTGGTGAAGTTCCCAACCTGATAAACTAGTAATGCGATCAGTTCCCAAACACCACAAAAAAAATAGCAAACCTGAAATGACAAATGGCCACTTTCCCAGAGTGTATGTAAACTACACTTTATATGTGAGTGCCTCCATTAGGTTAGTCTCATCTAGAGACTGAGTCGAGGGCCTTTGCACTGAGCTACATACCCAACCCTTTTTTATTTTCTATTTTGAGACATGCAATCCTCCTGCCTCAGCCTCCTAGTGCTCGGGTTACAGGTGTGAACCACTATGCTCAGGTACCTTCCAACTCGTTCTTCATCAGTCACTTGTCAAACAAAAAATGCAGATGCTCAGTCCTGATCAGTGGGTCTGAGCTGAAGTTAGATATGGGGTTGGTGTTTTTAAGAATCTTTCAGCTGATGTACAAAGTTGAGGATCCTTGACCAAAACAACTATAATCTTATTCATCTTGCCAAGGAGAGGTAGGTGGGTGGGTAAGTGCTGGCCAATTACATGTGAGGAGACACCATTTGGGGCTCTAACAATTAAGATCCCCAGAAGTGATGCCTGAGGCTGTAGCAACCATCTTGTGGTCATGAGGTAAACCAGCTAGTACACAAAGATGTCACACTCCAAAAGGCCAGGAGAGGAAAGAAACTGAACATCCCTGAGCAGTTGACACAACCAAATGCAACCCCTATACCCTATACTTCTTTATACTATGCCCTTGGCTTCTTTTTGGATGAGATAATGATGTGTTTTCTCTTTACCCTACGTCCAGCAGTGTGTTGTGCAGTCACTTGTAACCCTGCTGAGAATGTCGAGTGCGTGAGCGGGTCCAGAGCACACAGAGGGTGCTGTGGCCCAGGCCCAGGGCACACTGACCCTCAGAGCTGAGGGACCGGGACACTGTCCGGGGTGCAGTGGGAAGCCAGGAAGTCTGCAGCAGGAAGCAGCTGGGCCAGTGCGGAAGACCAGGGAAAAGTGAGGCGAGGACCAGACGCAAACCAGAGCTATGTGCACAGACAGGAAGGGCCAGGCAGAGGGAGTCAGGCACATAAAGCGAGGAGGTGGCTGTGGGTGGAGAGATAGGCCCAGCTCAGGGACTGCGTGGCTGGTGGGTTCTTCTGAAAACTGAAAACCAGAAAGGAGGAGAAGGGAGGATGCTGAGCTCAAGATGGAAGACAAAGACTGAGAGGCTACCTAGGAGAAAAATGGCCTCACAGTTACTAAGGGCCCAAAGGCTCACAGGAAATGTAGTTCTAGGCCCAGAGTATTGGTCAGGTAACTCCAGAGGCTCATGGGAAATGTAGTTTGAGGTTGAAGGGGCCCTTGTCCAGTAATCTGGTGAATATAGGGTTGAGGGAAGGGGGACCCACCAGACCATGCTGAAAGCCCAGGCTTCCACTCAGTGCCTGGGTGAAGGAAATCTGTCCCCACGCCCAGCCCCCTCAGTACCTGCCGCCCGGTACGTGCTGGGGTTGCCCAGGCTGGGGGAGCCCAGAGGCTCCACCTCAGGCTGCATCCTGGGGAGGCAGGCGAGGGATGTCTCAGGGAGGCGAGAAGGAAGGCTGTGTCTGGGCCACCCACCCCAGCTTCTCCTCCCAGATCCTTCTCCCTTGCCCTCTTTGGTGCCCCAGGGAGGAAAGACGGAAATGGAAGGCAGGGACTCTGTGGAGACCCGGGTCCCCCTAACCTTGAGGGCTTCCTGGGTGCCCCAGTCCCATCCTCCCCATCTCCCTGCTTCCCCCCGGAAACCCCCAGACCCTTTTCCCACTCGTCTCTCCCCACCCTTCTGCCTCCGACTCCCGCCGGCCCTCGGCCTCCCTCCGGCCCTCCCTCTCCTCTCAGCTCTCCTCCTCTCTTTTCCTTGATTTCTCCACCCTCTTCTCCCTCACTTCTCTCCTTCCTGTCTCCATCTTCCTACCGCGTCTCAGTTTCCCCAGCCCCTCCCTCCCTTCATACTCTACCGCCTCTCTCAAACCCTCGCACCCTCCCTGGGTCGGCCTGCCTCTCTGCCCGGTCCTCCCAGGCCCCTGCCTCCGTCTCTGCCCTCTCCTGTCTTCCTCTGCTCTTCCCACTTGCCCTCCTCAGCCCTGTCTCAGGCGGAAAGTTGTCAAGTAGTGGGATTCTCAACAGAAACCCAGTGGGACTGGTTGCCATGGAACCTGGGGGGAGGGGCTGGGGCGGAGGAGGTGGGGAGCTGGGGCCCTGGGCCCAAGACTCGGGTTTTCGGGTCGGTGCCCAGTGAGGAGGCTGGGCTAGACCTCAGCTTTCCCTCTGAAGTGCGCCTCACAAAATTAACACTGATTATTTTTTTTCCAGTACTGGGGATTGAACCCAGGGCCTTCCCACTGAGACACAGCCCCAACTCTTTTACTTTTTTAAATTTTGAGACAGGATCTCTCTCTAAATTGCCAAAGCTGGCCTTGAAGTTGGGATTCTGCTGCCTCAGCCTCCAGAGCAGGTGTGTGCTGTAGTGGCTGGCACCGGAGCCCAAACTGATTTTATTTATTTATTTATTTATTTATTTATTTATTTATTTTTGAGACAGGGTCTCGCTTTGTAGTTCAGGCTGACCCTGAGCCCAGGCTAGCCTCAAACTCACAGAAATCCTCCTGCCTCAGCTTCCCAAGTGCTGGGATTACAGGTATGAACCACCATGCCCGGACCCCAGATTGATTCTTTCTTCTTTTTTTTTGAGACAGGGTCTTGCTTTGTAGTTCAGGCTGGCCCTGAGCTCAGCCTCCAACTCACATCACAGCAATCCTCCTGCCTCTGCCTCCTGAGTGCTGGGATTACAGGCATGAGCCATCACATCCGGCACTGTAGTATGTGGTACTAGTTGCTGCTGGGTGTGAGTCTCCACACCCAGTATAGTATGTGGTTACCAGGGATCGAACCCGGGCAAGACAGGCGCCAGAACCACTGAACTAAATCCCCGGCCCCTCAGATTGATTCTTAAACTTGGCCCTGCACAAGTCATTGAGGAAATTAAGGGGAAGTTGCTAGGCTGGTCAGAGCTGAGGCTGAAGCTTCATGCCACCAGCAGAGACAGAAATTGCCTGGTAGCAGAGAAAACTGGAGGGAAGCCGAGCCCAAGAAGAGACAGGCGGATTCCAGGTGACGGCAGGAAAGCTGGATCCAGCCATGCCTCAAGCCCTCACCTGCCAATCCTTGGGTCAATTTGACCTGAGTTTCTTAGTTGTCAGCAATTAAAACAGTCCAGACTCAGTCTCCCTGATCTGTTCTGCAGTTGGAACACCCTTGCTGCAGAATGCCTCTTTCTCCCCCATTTCTGGTACCACTTCCATGTGTGGGACCAGGACATTTCTGACACGTGGCCCCAGGCACATGCAATTCTTACAGCCCCTCAGCCCCAGGTCTGCCCTCCCGCTGCTTCCTCCTCCATCTCCTCTCCCCTCACACCTTGCCCTCTCTCTGGTCCCAGTCCCTTCCACTGAAGGACTGTGGAGCTGCACAGACCTCCTGCCATGGCTCCCCACTCGCACGCTCACCCCCAATGCAGCTCTCCTTTACCTCCTGTCCTGCAGCCCAACTTTAGGAAGTTTTTCATTAACTAGCACCTCAGCCGACTATTTCTCTGCCTTCGCCAGAGTTTTCCCAAGTTCCCCCTTTCCCTATCTCAAAGGACAACCTCCATCTGCCTATCTGTCCCTGTATCATTTACCTATCATCTATCTACCTATCTATTTTTGAGACAAGATGTCTCTAAGTCACTGTTGCCCAAGCTGAGCTCAAACTTGCAGTCTTCCTGCCTTGGCCTCCCAGAGTGCTGGGATTACAAAGTGACTTCTCCTATCAGGAGTGCCTTTGTTTCCTTCCCTTGCCTGTGTGTTTCTGCTCCTTCCCAGACTCTGAACACCGCCGCTTTCCCGCCTGGCTTGCTCAGGGACTTGTCCCCGGCCACCCCTTGGCTCCTAGTATCCTCTTCCCAGCCTCCAGGGTGAGCTAAATGAATAAGTGAGCACATGCGCACACACACACTCATACATGCATACACACACCACACCCCGTCTGTCCCCTCTACCTCTCTGAGTAGTCCCTCTCTGCCCAGCCTCTCCTGCTTCCTGCTGCCACCCACCCTATCCTTCCTGGGCCATCCCCGTCCCACTCCCTGGCCTGGTGCCCAGCCTGGGACACACATCCCTGAGTCAGCATCTCCCTCTCTTCCTAGAAGTGATGCCAACACTGCAGCGGTGGCAGGGCTGGTCCAGTACTAGCCACCTTCCGTCTTGCCAGAGCACAGCCAACCTCTTCTCAGCGCCGCCTCTGCAAGGGGTCACCAGGAGCGGTGGTGAGTCTGTGCTCGCAGGTCTCCGTTTATCCCCAGGCACGTGGGAGTCAGCAGGATTTGTAAGCACCCACCTCCTCTCCATCCCTGCACGTACTCTCCCAACATCTGTCCGTCCACAGTCACCCATTCACCACTCAGCCACCCCTCGTTCGTCCACACTCCGCCCATCCAGCCACCCCTCTGTCCGGCCATCATCTCTCCCCGCGTCCCTCCAGCACCCACCCATGTACACCTCTGTACACCCATATGCTTCTCCACATGTCCCATTTGTCCACGCATCATTCCTGCATTCAGACAGCTGGTACTGAGTGGCACCTACCACGTGGCCCCGCTGGGCTGGACACAGTAAGGACACAGCAATGACCAAAGCATCTGTTATCCCGTGATGCTGCCTGCCAGGCAATGCTCCTGCGCCAGCCCTCCCAGGGCCCGGGCTTCGCGGCTGCTGGCTCTCTCTGGTGCACTTGACCGCCTCTCCCTTGACCTCCCCCTGGCCTGTGTGTTCCCAGCCGAACCCCTGGTACCTAAAAGAGCTCAGAAAATATCTATCAGAGACCGCGGGTTGGAGGGAGTTCACATGCCAGCCTGTCTGTGTGCTGTCTCCAGGGGCGGTGACATCCGAGGTCCTCAAGGTGCTGGCGTGCAGAGCCGCAGCTGAGGCAGCAAGTGCTCCAGGTTCAGACGGACACCCTCACGCTCTGCCCCCTGAGTTTCCTGGCTGTGTGGTCTTGGGCAGGGCAGCTGCCCTCTCTGAGCCTCAATTTCCTCCCTTTTCAGATGCAGTTAAAGGAGAAGTGAGCAAATACATGTTAGTTACTAGTGATTACAGCACCCGGCACTGACCAGGGAGCTCAGCCCGCCCCAGGAATTTACTCAGTCCTCAGAACAACTCGTTTTCTTGTTCACAGACAGAAACCTGGCTGGAGAGGGGAAGTCCCCGCCCTCCCAGGGTGCACAGGGGAGAGGAGCCCTGGGACCCACCCCTGCTGTTCTAAACCCAAAGTCACGCAGACAGCCCAGGCATGTGGTTCCTCCAGAGGCCTGAGCAGCTTCAGACTCAAAATGTGCACAGGCAGCCGGGGCAGAGGTGCACAGCTGTAACCCCAGCACTCTGGGAGGCTGAGGCAGGAGGATCACAAGTTTGCACACAGCCTGAGTAATTTAGCAACACCTTGCTCCAAGATTAAAATAAATAAATAAATAAATAAATAAATAAAAAGCTGGGGATGTAGCTCAGTGGGAAGGCCGGGGTTCAAATCCCTGGTTTGGGGTGGCATGGGGTAAGTCTACAGAGGCTGCAGTAAGGGAAGACCATCTGGTTACAGCAAGGATCCAGGAGACTCGTCTTGAGGCTGTTTGCCAAAGAAGCAGCCACTCTCACTCAGAGATCACGTTTATCTGAGTGTCACCTATGGCGGACAGCCACCTCTCTGGGAAACTAAAGAAGTCTCCAGGCCACCTCTCTGGGCTTCCACGCAGCTGTGTAGATCTGGTCTCTCCCCCAGGGATTTAACCTCCTGGGGCTTCAACTGTTTCTTCTGTGAAATGAGAATAACATAACTGTAACGGGCCCAAGTGAAAATGAAAAAAAGCTCCAAAACACTTAGCACACTGCCACTTATCTTAAGCGACAATTGTCATTAACTGCTATTAATATACTCGAAATTGTTTCCTGATGCTTTAAGAAGTATTCGTTAAGCACTGACTTGGTGCTAATGCTGTGTCTACAAGGCCGGTTTCTTGCGAGGCAAATCCTCTTAGGAAATCAGTTTACTGCCTCTGTTTTGCTGAGGAGAAGCCAGCACCGGGCAAGGAGCAGGTCCAGGAGGATGGAGCCCGGATCTCCTGGGCCTCCTCCCACCCAGGCCTCCTCTGCCACCCGCGCTTAGAGCTGCGCAGGGGGCGGCGCTCCAAGTCCGGTCCTAGGAAAAAGGGGGCCGGGGTCCCGGACTTCCAGGATAGGGACGGGAGCAGGGGGTGGCGCGCTGGGCCTTGGAGCCACGTGGATGACCCCTGGGTCTCTGACGCCTAGCCCGGGGAAGCCTCGCTCCACGCTTGCTGCAGCCTCGCGATTTTGGCTTTCCGGCTGCGGGTTCACCCGGCGGGAGGGGGGCGCGGGGCGGAGCTGCGGACCTGCGACAGGGGCGGGGCGGGGCGGAGCGAGCGGGCACCGCGGCGGGCGCGCGGGGCTGCGGCGACCGCGGCTCTGGTGAGTCTGCTCCTCCCCCCTCCAGCCCCCGCCCCAACCCCAACCCAGGGGGCGGGGGTGGCCCCAAGCGAGGGACTGGGGTCGATGCCGCTTGCAGATCTTAGGCGGTGCAGGGGGAGTCTCATCGCTCACCGGACGCCCCGGGGGAGAGGCACGTGGCCCTGGGAAGGGGTCCCCGAAACACCTGGCTGTACCCCACTCCTCCCACCAATCCCTAGGGCGTGGAGACCTTTCAAGTCATGCCATGGCCCCTGATGTATTAGGACTGTGCGGCCTTCCGAGGTCCTGGACAGCATTACCCTCCCTTGTAGAGTCTTGGGACCCTGGTATTTTAAACCAGCCCCCACTCAAAAAAAAAAAAAAAAAAAAAAAAAAAATCCCATCCTCTCTGCAGCCCGGAGAGACAGTAAAGACTTCAACTCCCAGTAGCCCGCGCGGCACTGAGCCAGGCGAGCCGCAGCCGCGCAAAAGCGAGGCATGCCGGGAGTTGTAGTTCCCAAGCGCTTAGCTCTAGATGAGAGGGGGGTACCGGGGGTGGGAGGAGGCGGCTGGACCCCCGAGGTCGCCAGGGGTCTGGCTGGTGGATCGCGTCGAAGGCAAGATGTATGGCTTGGGCTGAGCTTTTCCTCCCGGCCTGATCACCTCTCCCAGATCTGACAACCTTTCTCACCACACGGCGCGCGTGGGGACGGGTCTGCATCCCCTAATCTGTCCTGCAGCCCCCATGGGCTGCCGCCCGCCGCCACCTCGGCTGCCACCCAGGACCAGGCAGGGATAAGCGCAGGTGAGTCTGACCATGCCTGCCGAGTCCTGGCCCTGGCGCTGCACCCCCACGACACCTGCCCATCTGTGAGCCCTGTCTATCCGTCCCTAATTGCCCTCCTCGACCCCCTTCTAACTCTCTGGGGCCCGGATCCCAGTCCTCACATGGCCCTCTCCTCGAATTCCTCGAATTCCGGTCCAGGCTTCCTAGCTGTCCCCTCCACCTGGAGTGTGTCTGTGATCTCCAGCCATTGTTGGTCTGTCTGTCCTTTCTCTCTGCATCCCCCCTCTCTCTAGGGCCACTGCTTCTCTCCCAAGATATTTCTGCCACACACTCTGGCCTGGCCTCTGTCCACCCATCTCTCCACCCCCATGAATGATATTGGCTCAGGCTCTCTGGCCGCTATCACCCAAGTCTGAATCCTTGACTTGCCTCTGCTTCTTCATCACTCTGCTCCTCCGGGGCCTCATTCGCCCCCATTACCTCCAGCTCTGCTCCTCACATCTGCTGGTCCCTCAGCTTGGCTCAGCCTCCCCAGCCATCACCACACCTGCCCCCTTCCCGGCCAGCTCCTCTCCGTCCCAGTCTGGCCCCTTCCCACACGAGCCAGCTTGGTGCACTGCTCCTGCGGGCTGAATGCATTTCCGGGCTCTGCCCCCCTGCCCACTGCTATAGCAGGCTCTGCCTCCTCCTGTGCCCCGAGAGTCCAGGCTGACCAGCCCCGGCCCCAGTCCGTGGCTTCACCTCCAACACCTGTGCTCCTTTTAAACTACTCCTCTTGCCTTCCAGCATCTCATTTGTTGGTGTGTTGGCTTTCTGACTTGTTCTTGGTCGTCTCTGCTTGCACTGGGACACCAGGGAATCAGGGCACCCTGGTCCCTCCTGCTGTATGCGCTACAGTCTGCACAGTGCCTGGTGTGTAGCTGACACTCAGTGGATGTTTATTCAATGAATGAGTGAATGTTGTGTGGCACTGTCCTATGTGTCTTCCTCTAGATATTTCCCTTCACCTTTAACCCCTTATCTGTCTGTCCCTGTATTTGTGCATCCTGTCTGTCCCATTGCTGGCTCCACCAGTGTCCTCTTCCTCTCTGTCTGTTCCAATTCTCTGTCCTTCCGTGCACTCACACCTATTTCGGTCCCCTTGGAGCATCCAGCCCTGTTCTTCCTTTCTTGCTGACCCCAAGTTTTGGCCTTCTGTGTCTTGCTGTTCCTAACTTTTTCCTTGTCCTCCCTCCCACCAACATCTGTCCCCTTCTTGTGCTCTTGCTGCCTGACCAACCTGTCCACCCTATCTCTGTTGCCTTCACCCACCCTCCCTCTCCTCTCTCTTCCCCAACTTTCACCTCCACACCCCTGCCACCCTCCTCCCCCATTCCTTTCCCATCTGCACCTCTGCCCTGTGCCTCCCAAGCACAGGACCAGGTGGCCACGATGTCAGGAGACTATGAGGAAGACCTCTGCCGGCGGGCGCTCATCCTGGTGTCTGAGCTCTGCGCGCGGTTCCGAGACGCCGACACCAGAGACAGATGCCAGGAGTTCAACAGCCGGATCCCCGGGTATCCCCGGGGCCCCGATGCAGGTCAGCACCCTGCACCTTGGCCAGCCCTGGCCTCCATGATCACTTGGGCTTCAGGGATTCAGACTTGCTCAGCTTCGTTTTTCCCGTGGGCTGGTCCCAGCTAGAGTCCTTCCCCTCCCCGGCCTGCTACCCTGCCCCAAAAGCTCTGAATGTGGGATCTGTACTTGGCCCTGTCCTTTTGAGTCCTGCCCTGTGGGCCTCCACAACGGTGGCATCCAGTGCCCCCCCCCCCATGCCGTGTGTCTCACATGGTGGTTCAATGCTCGTGCTCTGGGCCGAGGGTTTGGCTCAGTGGTTCCTGGGCCTGTCTGGCAAGCGCAAGGGCGGGGTTCGATCCCCCATAACCACATACAACAATGCCAGGTGTGGTGACTCATGCCCACCAGCAATCAGCACCTTATACCAAAATGCTGGGCGTGGTAGCTCTCGTCTGTAATCCCAGCACGTGGGAGGCAGAGGCAGGAGGATTGTTGAGTTCAAGGCTGAGCTCAGGACCAGCCTGAACTACAAATTGAGACCCTGTCTCAAAAAAAAAATTGAGACCTGTCTCAAAAAAAAAAAAAGCTCAGGGCCGGGGAGTTATCTCCTGTGGTTCTGGCACCTGTCTTGCAAGCACAAGGACCCAGGTTCGATGCCTGGTAACCACATACCATACTGGGCGTGGAGACTCACCCCAGCAGCAACCAGTACCACATACCACAGTGCCAGGCGTGGTGGATCACGCCTGTCATCCCAGCACTCGGGAGGCAGAGGCAGGAGAATTGCTGTGATATGAGTTTGAGGCTGAGCTCAGGGCCAGCCTGAACCACAAAAGCGAGACTCTGTCACAAAAAAACCTAAAAAAAAAAGCTCAGGTTCCGGAGTCAGATGGTAGGTTCTAGTCCCACTCCTCACAAAACCCAGCTCTACTTATCAACTCTTCTTCCCCAGCTCAGTTAAGGCCATCACGGCCATGACCACCACTGATTATAACAGATGCCCCAGCACAGACCAGCGAGAAATGAGGCACAAGGCCGAGTTCAGGGGAGTCAAAGGGATCACGTGATGGGTTTAATTCTCTCGCCAGTGACATCTGAGCAGCAGAGAAGCCCACCCAAGCCTTCGTCCCTGGATCTGTTTGAGGGTTGGTCATGTAGACATGGCTGACCTGTGTGACTGTGGTCCCTGACCAAAATCAGTGTTGGGAGAGACTGCCCAACACAGACTGAGGTCCAGGTGACCAAGACGATCTGACCAGGCAGAACCCTGTGTGGCCAGAGCCCTTGTCTGTGTGTTTGTCTGTCCTGACAGGGGTCTTCCCTGGAGCTGACTGATGGCCAGGCTCCCCCATGGGCAACCATGCCATCTCTCCAGACCTTGCAGCCCCAGGCTTTACAACGGGAACAGGGGCCCTCTGGGCATAGAGGGCTCACTGTGCACTAGCAGCTATGGGTCCAGCTGGCAAGTGTTCTGTCTGTCTCCCCACAGCGAGTCCTTACGTCAGGACTCCCCACATGCAGGAGCCTGGCAAAATGCCTCTGGGTCTTCTAGTCTCCAGAACCCACGGCAGGCATAGGAGGAGAGTTCGAGAGAGTGGGCAGCAGGAGACTCAGGGCCCCTTAGCCAGGGCCCGGAGCATGGCCCTGCAGGGTCACTTTCTTTCTCCAAGTCCCAGTTCTCTTATAAGATAGGCCAAGTCCTCTCTAGGTTGCAGTGTCCTGAGCTGCAGCCCCCAAGCCCCCTCTGCTGCACATCCCTGCGCATAGCACCCTTCAGCTATGGGCTTGGCCCAAGGCCTGAGTGAAGCAGATTTCTCCTCTTCTCCCTCCCTGGGACCAGGACCCAAGTCACCAACAAGTGTGCACTTCCTTGCGTGTGATTCTGGGATCCCGCTCCTGGTGCCAGTCACTAAATGCTCTAGCCTTGGGCGCAGTAAGGGGGCTGGCTGGTGAGGTTCTCTGCAAGGCTGAGCCACTCGCCACAGCCATTTGGGGACTTCTGGCTATGATCACAATGGTGGGGCTGATTATTCTGGTTTCAAGTCGCATTTGAACTGCCACTCATTGGGTGGGACTGAGGATCCTAAAGGCCCCACAAGGAAGCCCAGGCTCCCACCAAGCCCTGGCAGCAAGACCTTGGGCAGACGCTGTTTTGCCTGTTGACCTCAGTTCGCTTCCATGGAGGGTGGGTTCAAGATTTGTGTTTTTGGTACCAGGGATCAAACTTGAGAACTTGTGCTTGCAATGCAGGTGCTGGAACCCTGAGCTAAATCCCCGGCCCTGGAAAGTGGAATAATTATGTCACCACACTCATGCCCGTGATCCCAGTATACAATCACCGCTCCACGTGTGTCTGCTTTTACATCCTTCTCACCACGTGACTTTTGTGTTGTACTCATCCTAAGGGAAGAGCTGACCCACATGGAAAGCGGGGACTGTACGGCTTAGAGGGTTGGGGGTTCCCAAGACCACAGCAAGGTGCAACTTGAGTTCTAACCCTCCTAACAGTTCCCCGCACCTCCTGCGTATGGCTGGGCACCAGTGGGACTTGCTCAGGCCTGGCTCAGTTGCTGTTTCCTCTTAGACAGGCCACGGGAGCTAATAATGAAGAGTAAAATCTGGCGGGGTGCTGTGGCGCACGCCTATAATCCCAGCTCTCTGAGAGGCTGAGGCAGGATACATTCTAACCAGGCTGGACATCTTGGGAATGTAGTGAGACTTTCTCTTGAAATAAGAAGGGCTGGAGATGTAGCTCAGTGTGAAGGATTTGGGTTCAAGCTAGGAAGGAAAAATGAAATCTGGAGTGGACTGCTGGATTTCACATCATCTCTGTACTATACCATGTGCAGGACCCAAAACACCTCACAACCTCTTTAAAACAGTTGCAGGAAACACGGCCCCAGAGGGTTGTGGAGTTGTAGGTCCCGTGTGCAGAGCACTGGGAAGATCATGCACGTCGCTGGGGTTGGCCCTTGGGACAGACTCACCCTGACCTCTGACCTCTGACCCCTGACCTCTGTCTTCACTCATTCCAGACATCTCTGTGAGCCTGCTGTCGGTCATCGTGACGTTCTGTGGCATTGTCCTTCTCGGCGTCTCTCTCTTCGTGTCCTGGAAGCTGTGCTGGGTGCCCTGGAGAGACAAGGGCGGCTCAGCAGTGGGCGGCGGACCCCTGCGCAAAGACCTGGGCCCTGGGGTGGGGCTGGCAGGTCTGGTGGGCGGCGGCGGGCACCTGGGGGCCGGCCTGGGAGGCCACCCTCTATTGGGCCCCCACCATCATGCTCATGCCACCCACCACCCGCCCTTTGCCGAGCTGCTGGAGCCAGGCGGCCTGGGGGGCTCTGACCCCCCTGACCCCTCCTACTTGGACATGGACTCGTATCCAGAGGCTGCAGCCGCAGCTGTGGTGGCTGCTGGGGTCAAACCAAGCCAGACGTCTCCTGAGCTGCCCTCGGAGGCCGGGGCAGGATCTGGCCTGCTGCTGCTACCGCCCAGTGGTGGTGGCTTGCCCAGCGCCCAGTCTCATCAGCAGGTCACAAGCCTGGCACCCAGCACCAGGTGAGAGAGGTGACCAGGCTGGGGTCCACTCTGAACTCCCGGTGTCGTCTGTGCAGGAAGGCTATGGGCAATGCTGCCTGGACCTGGAGCACGGGCAGGTGGACTGCAGATCTGACAGCGTGGGGCTGGGTGTGAGGGGGACAGCAGGTGGACGGAGTCGCCCCTGTCACCTGAGCCAGGATTAGCAGCCCGCTCTTCCTCACTCCTCTTTCTTCACATGTGTCCTGAGCACCTGGTACCAGGTGCCAAGAAGACTCCAGACTCCACTCCTATGGCTCTCACCATCTTGGGGGCTTCAGGGACGCAGAATAGCAGCTTAGGAAACTACTAGGGTCCCTAGGAGGGCTCCTGTGACCTTGCTCCAGGCAAGGTGAAGGGGCTCAGCTGAAACCTAGTCAGCCAAACAGGAGGTAGAGAGCAAGGGACCAGCCAGGGCTACAGCTGGACGGGGAGGAAGCACCAGGTATGGGGGCAGGAGCACAGGGACTGGAAAAACATGGCTGCAGACTCAGGCCACCAGGGCATTGGATGGCACCTGGGGACCGCAGGTAGGGTCGGCTGTGGCGTAGAGACCCTCTGCAGCCATGAGTGGGAGACAGGAGGCCACGCAGGAAAGGTTAGGCCTTAGCTGGGACAAGGCCAGTGGTAGTCAAGAGGACGGAAGAGGCTGGGGAGGTGGAGAGGCAGCTGGACTGAGCCGCGTGGGCCAGGGGAGCTCCATGGGTCCGGGCTGGAGGGAGCTCAGGAAGGGGGCTAACTCTCCAAACACCAGTGGGGAAACTGAGGCTCACGGTGCACAAGTGACATGTTCCAGGTGCACTGAAGCAAGGGAGGGACGAGTGGCCCCGGGCGGGCAGGGCAGAGCCACCCACAGCCTGGTCTCCCTCCATGAACAGGTACCCAGCCCTGCCACGGCCCCTCACACAGCAGACCCTGACTACACAGCCGGACCCCAGCAGTGAGGAGCGGCCGCCCACCCTCCCCCTGCCCCTGCCGGGTGGTGAGGAAAAGGCCAAACTCATTGGGCAGATCAAGCCCGAGCTGTACCAGGGGACAGGGCCAGGTGGCCGGAGGGGCGGCGGGGGTGCAGGCGAGGCGGGGACGCCCTGCGGACGTATCAGCTTTGCCCTGCGGTACCTCTATGGCTCCGACCAGCTGGTGGTGCGGATCCTGCAGGCCTTGGACCTCCCAGCCAAGGACTCCAATGGCTTCTCCGACCCCTATGTGAAGATCTACCTGCTCCCCGACCGCAAGAAGAAATTTCAGACCAAGGTCCAGGAGGGCGGCTGGACATCAGGGGACAGGGCCAGACTCTTGGGTCTGAGGCCGAGGGGCTGGAAGCTGGCCTCCGGGTCCCAGGAGGAACCGGGCAGGGCCTGGCGTCTATCTTCCTCTCACCCACCCCACAGGTGCACAGGAAGACCCTGAATCCTGTCTTCAACGAGACGTTCCAGTTCTCCGTGCCTCTGGCTGAGCTGGCCCAGCGCAAGCTGCACTTCAGCGTCTATGACTTCGACCGCTTCTCCCGGCACGACCTCATTGGCCAGGTGGTGCTGGACAACCTCCTGGAGCTGGCCGAGCAGCCCCCGGACCGCCCGCTCTGGAGGGACATCATGGAGGGCGGCTCGGTCAGTGGCATTGGCTCCTCTGCTTGCCTCCCCTTCCTGCCCCAGGCCCTGTGCTCTGCACCCTGGTCGTGACTCCTCCCTCCCATCCCTGATTGTGCTGTGAACCCCTGGGCCTGCATCACAGGTGGCGAAATGCATCCATTCTGGTCCCACATCTGCCTAGGACTGGGTCCCTATTTCCTAGTAGCTCATCCTCCTTCCCCTGAGATCTATGACCTCCACTTGTGACCTCTGGCCTTGGATTTCTGACTATCCATCTTGACTTCCCCTTTTCCTTTATCTTCCAACCTCCCGGCCCCAATTTCTAGTCTTCTGGAGGCCCAGCCCTCTCTGATCTCTGAATTTCTTAATTTTTCAAACTCATGACCTTGAGACATTCTCTTCTGCCCTCTGTTCTTCTTGTCCCTCCCCCGAGTCCTGTCAGCCAAGGTGCCCAGGGCTTCCTCTATTTCTCTGAGATCCAGATTGTAGGGCCTGTGCCCCCCCCTCCCGCTCCGCCGTGGTCTTGTCCCCATTTCTCACGACCTCCTTCCAGCAGGTCACCCCCTGCTGCAGCCCACTCCTCAGCCTTGCTGAGGGCCCCAAGCCTCAGACCTCCACCCCCTGATCCCCCGTCCCGACCCGTGGATTACCCAGCACTCCTTTCTCTCCGCGGAGCCTGTGGGGACAGTGCGAGCCTATCTCGGGTAGGAGGGGTCTTGCTCCCAGCCAGTTTCCCACCTTCCCCCTCTGCGTCCAGCTGGTCTCCCTGGCCTGGCCCTTCTCACCTCTCCCATCTTGGTCACTTAAGTTCTTCCTTGTTTACTACCCACCACTCAGACCTCCAACTGGGAGGTCGCAGGAGCTGGTCTGGGTCCCATGGCTGGTGCAGGGCTCAGGTCAGATGATACAAGGACACACTCAGGGACTGGGGGGGTGGGCACAAAGCTGAGGCCAGAAGACGCAGGCAGAGGCCTCGGGAGGGAGGCCCAGCCTGGCTGACCCTGAGCAGCTGGGCTCCAGCTGCCCAACGCCCAGAGGGGAGGTGTCTGTCCTCCAGAGGCTGGCCCCGTGCACCCGGCCTCCTGAGGGCTCTTCTCTTGGGGCTCCTTGGCTGTCAGTCTCTCACGGCGTGTGGGCTCCAGTCCGCGCCTCCCCCTTGACTCTCGGTCTCTGCGCTCCTTCTCCAGCCCAGTCCACTTTCCCCGAGTCTACTCTCCCTGGTGCCTGTCCCTCTGTGTCCCCGTCCCCCTGTCTCGTTTTCTTCCCTCTTGGAGTAGAACTCCATCCTGACTGTGTCTGTAATGGGACCTCTCTGTGTTTTGGCCTCTCTGCCTGTTTCAAGGATGCTCTCCTTCCCTCCCTCCTCCTTCCTTCTCTTTTCTTCCTCTCTCTCTCTCTCTCTCTTTCTGTCTCTCTGTCTCTCTCTCTCTCACCATCTTCCTACAGAACAAATAGGCTTTGATGGTCCGGCAGCTGTAGCTGAGGAGCTACAGAGCCTTGGCCCAGACCCAGGATTAAGTGGCTGGGAACTCCCGGCGCCGTAGGCCGGGGAGGCTCCGAGCTCGAGGGGCAGCCGGGCAGGGCCTGGAGTCCCTGAGCCCTTCCCCCCTGCAGGAGAAGGCAGATCTTGGGGAGCTCAACTTCTCACTCTGCTACCTCCCCACGGCCGGGCGCCTCACCGTGACCATCATTAAAGCCTCTAACCTCAAAGCGATGGACCTCACGGGCTTCTCCGGTGAGTGGCAGAGAGGCTGAGCATGGGAGGGGTCCCCAGTCTGAGGGAGAGGGCGGGGGACCCCCAGTCTGAAGGAGGAGGCAGGACCGAGATCCCCAGGCCCGAGGACAGACAAAGCCTGGGCCTGACTCGGGTCCCGGGGAGGAAGTCGCCCTCAGTCCCCCGTTCCCCCCCAGACCCCTACGTAAAGGCCTCTCTGATCAGCGAGGGGCGGCGTCTGAAGAAGCGCAAGACTTCCATCAAGAAGAACACACTGAACCCCACGTACAACGAGGCGCTGGTGTTCGACGTGGCCCCCGAGAGCGTGGAGAACGTGGGGCTCAGCATCGCCGTGGTGGACTACGACTGGTGAGGCGCAGCCGGTGCGGGCGGGGGCGAGTGGGGCGGGCGGGGCACCCCCTCCTCCCGGTACTCACTGCCCCCCCCCGCCCCCAGCATCGGGCACAACGAGGTGATCGGCGTGTGCCGCGTGGGCCCCGAGGCCGCTGACCCCCACGGCCGCGAGCACTGGGCCGAGATGCTGGCCAACCCGCGCAAGCCGGTGGAGCACTGGCACCAACTGGTGGAGGTGAGCGCTCGGGGCCAGCGGAGGCGGCGTGGGAAGAGCGGTGGAGGCGTGGAGGGGGCCTAGGACACAGAGGGAGCGCGCCCACCCACGAGTGTGGGGTGCTGAGGGCGAGGGCGTGGGGCTGCCCTGCGGACTGCGGGCCTCCAGGAGGCCTCGGGAGGAGGAGGAGGGGAGGGGCAGGGGGAGGGAGGAGGAGGCCACATCAGGGAGGCCTCCCTGGAGGCTGGGGAGGCTGAGGCAGGAGTGTTCCGGTGGCAAGAAGCCTCCAGTCGTGAAATTGTGATCACTTTAAAACCATTTAAGATGATTACTTTGTATATTATGACAATTTTGTCAGTGGAAAACAAGAAATCCATTTTTGGAAATATTAATGAATTTGCTTGCATTAAAGTCAAGAAAATAAATAGTAAATTATATGTATTAATATAAAATAAAATATAAATATATAAATGACATAAATAAATATATAAATATAAATATATTATATTATATATAAATATTTATAAATAAATATAAAATGATATAAATATATGTTTTATAGATATACTATTATATATATATATATATATATACCAACACACAAATTTAAATGTAATGTTAGTTTTAATATTCTTGCTCTTCTTTTTCTACTACTTTTTTATATTTTTACATTCTCAGGGGAAATTAATCATTTAAAGATACATCTAAACATGCTATAGAGAACCCAGTCTTTATCAGTCCATCCAACATAGTGTGGAACTTATTGAAAATTGAGTATTTTGAGCCAGGCTTGGTGACACAGGCCTGTCACCTTAACCCTGGAGGCTGAGGCAGGAGGATCACCAGTTTAAACCTAGCCTAGGCAACTTAGTAAGACCCTGTTTCAAAAAGATAAAAAGGGACACAGAGGTAGCTCAGTGCAAAGGCCTGGGGTTCAATATCTAGTACCACAATGGTAAGGGGGGAAAATTTTATTTATCATGGAATTTTTTTTTGCATTAACTTTGGCTTCTTAAGATATTGTCTCAAAGGGCCGCTGATTTAACTCAGTGGTTCCAGCGCCTGTCTTGCAAGCACAAGGGCCCAGATTCGATCCCCTACGCCTGCTCTTTTCCAGGGGTCATGGGGACAGCACAGCTGGCCACGAGCTCGGATTTGAGATGGGAAAAGTCCAGTTCTCTGCTGGGAGGAGGGTGGGTGCTATGCAGCGGCAGGCTCCCCCTCCTCGGCCCTGCTCATTCCCATCCCGCTTAACTCATTCATTCTGTCAGCTTCCTCAGAGCCTTCCGCTCCGCCCACTGTGCTCCGTGCAGCCCTGGAGGTCGGCGTGCACCCAGTGCTGCCCTGCCTGTGGCCTTCTGTGGCTCCTCAGTGCCCCCAAGACAAAGCCTCACCCCTTTCCCTCAGGGAGGATCTTCCCCCTTACTCTGAGAGTGAGTGCCTCACCTGTCCTCACATATCAAGGACTTGTGTTCTGTGCCTCAGTTTCCACATCTGTAAAATGGAATTCCAATATGGCTGGCCTCATCCTTTCAGAGCTTAGTGAGAAAACACTGTAAATAATCAAACCAGATGGAGGTCCTTTCCTGTTGATTATAAGTGGTTGTTTTTTCTCTGTCCCATCTCATTCAGGAGAAGACTTTGTCCAGCTTTACAAAAGGCAGCAAAGGACTATCAGAGAAGGAGAACTCAGAGTGAGGGGTGAGAAGCCCAGATGGAGGAGGCCGGGCCCGGACCCCGGGTCTGGGGGAGGAGGGCCATGGCCCCGGATTTCCAGACTGTCCTTGGTGCTATGGGAGCGACAGATGGTCCTGATCTTTCTCTCCACTGCCACTGACGGCTCCCCTCTGGCTCCTTCTCAGGTCTAGCCTGGGCTGGTGTCTGACCAGACGCCCTCAGGACCCCACCCCTTCCTGCCCGGACCAAGAACTCATCTCCTCGAAGCCATAGCGTCCGAGCTGCTGGTGCAGGGCTGCCCTGGCCTCTCCTTCCTGGACGCGTGTGGGTGGGCAGTGGGCAGCCCAGCGCCCTGGTTCAGGGTGGGAGGCATTTAGCCTCCACTGTCTGTCTTGTCTTCCTTAGGGTTCCCCCTCGAGGCGAGGGGCCGTGCATGTCTGGGGGACCCTCCCCCACCCCTCCGTCTCTGTCTCTTTATCGTTGTCCGGTGTCTTGTATTTTGTTCTCACTGTGAATGTCACTGGACCAGTTCTCTGTGTCCCCCAACATACACACCTGTGTCCCCTACCGTGTTCACCACCTCTGCGTCTGGCCGACTTCTCCCTCGACTGCTGCTGCTATCAATGCCAGAATAAACACACTCCGTGGGTCTCACGCTGGAGGTTTCTGTGCTCTCGGGGATGGGGAAGCTGTTTTATGGAGGGAGGCCTCATTGTGTGGTCAGGTAACTCAGTCCATTCCCTCTGAGCCCGGGTTTTTAAAAATTATATTTGTAGGACCATTGTTGATTGTTAGACACAAAATACAGCACATAACCACAGACAGAATCGAGAGGTCCCGGTACCTGGAGAGTGGGGTGGCATGGCGCTGCCGACGTGGCTTACCCAGCCGCTCTGGCCACACCTTCTGCTTTCTTCACTGCTTTCCTTCTCAGGTAGGTACCGCGTGGCGATTAAGTGGCAGCCCTGTGCTGTGGGCTTCTGCTGGGAAAAAACAAAGCAAAAAAATTAAAAATCCAAATATGAGAATTCCAACCAGACGGATTTAAAAGACGGGGATTTCTTGTGGGTTAGTGGAGACACTGAAGTTAAAACATTGGCTGGTGAGTTGGCATCTCTGAGTACAGACTGTGCCCGCCTCAGAGGGTGTCATTAAAGCACATTGCGGACAAGGCCTCACCGTGTGTGCTCGTCTCCTCTCTCCCCAGAAAAGTTCTTGTTTCTCTTCTGCCAGAACCAGGCACTGAGGAGACCTTGAGCTGCGGGGCCATCTGGGAAAATGGCATCTGTCATTTCTGGTCCCAGTCGTGCCGAGCAGGCCGTGCGAGCCAGGAAGCTCGTGCAGTGGGCGGCTCTGGGTAGGGCTGAGCTGGGCTCGCCCTGCCTGCAGATGGAGGGGCCCGTGGTGCCCACCCTCACGCAGATAATTTCCAGGAAAACAAGATGATGCTCTTCGTGGCTTTCAGGAGAAGGCTTCTGATTGGTCCTGCTCGGGCCTTGGGTGGCCACCTGGTGCCAGTCATTGTGTCCAGTTTGGCAAACATGCTTTGACCCATCCTTGCCATCCCCGACTCCTGCCCTGCTCATCTGGCTTGTGATTGGCTCAGGGGCCTTCAGGAGCACACTCCTTTTTGCTGTAATGTAATTTTTAAAATACAGTGTCCAGGACAAGGGATTTAGCTCAGCAGTTCCGGCACCTGTCTTGCAAGTGCAAGGACCTGGACACCCACCAGCAGTCAGTACCACAAACCACATTGCCAGGCGTGGTGGCTCACACCTGTAATCCCAGCACTTGGGAGGCAGAGGCAAGAAGATTGCTGTGAGTTTCAGGCTTACGTGGCCTCCACAGTGAACTCAGGGCCAGCTTGAACTACAAGCAAAACCCTGTCTGAAAAAAAAAAAAAGAAAGGCTGGGGATTTAGCTCAGTGGTTCCACTGACAGATTGGAGGAGTCCAATCACAGGTGGATCACGGGTACGCCTGTCTTGCAAGTGCAAGGACCTGGGTTCGATCCCCGGTAACCACATACCATACTGGGTGTGGAGACTCACGCCCAGCAGCAACCAGTACCACATACCACAGTGCCCGATGTGGTGGCTCACGCCTGTAATCCCAGCACTTGGGAGGCAGAGGCAGGAGGATTGCTGTGATGTGAGTTTGAGGCTGAGTTCAGGGCCTGAACCACAAAGCGAGACCCTGTCTCAAAAAAAAAAAAAAGTATAAAATATACTGTTTAAATTTTTAAAAACTTATTATAATCAAAAACACATCACCATTACTCCTCCTTACGATTCCTCCCCTTTCTTTGAACACACATCACTGATTCTTGCCCCTTTCTGAAGCAGTTCTGAAAGTCTTTTGTCCGGAGTGTCTTCAGTTGTGCTCTCCTTGCTTCTTCAATGTCCTGAATGGAATCACAACATTTCCCTTTCCCGGCCATTTTGATTCTGGGAAAGAGCCGGAAGTCACACGGGGCCCACCTGGTGCCCAGGGTGGATGAGGATGCAGTACCGCATTTCCGAGCTGCCTTTCCGTTGAGTGGCGCTCGCAGCAGCAGTCATGTATTTTTATTGCACCCTGTAAAGACGGGCCGGAAAGAGGACTCCAGAGTTGCTGCAGAAGGTGGCAAGAACATAGGACGAGTTCTATGTTCTATGTTCAAAATGAGGGGGAGGATTTTTAAAAGAAATTACAGCAGTGTCTTTTACTCCAATACGTCGAAAAAAATTTCAGACAGCCCTGTGTGTTCTGAGTCGGCCCTGCAGCGCCTCCGCGGAGGCGGGACATTCCTCAGTCTGCAGCGCGGGCAGCCTGCACTGACGGCCCTGGCAGAGTGGCACAGCACTGCCCAGCGACTGAGATGCCGCCCTTGGCTGCTCAGGTTTTCACACATCCATTGTCGTGCAGCATTCCCATAAAAGCTCCTGCCCGGGAGATGGCGGCACTGCATCTGTGTGCCTGGACTGCCATGAAAAATGACCGCACATTGGCTGCTCAAAGAAGAGCAATTCATTCCGTCTGGGTTTGGAAAGGCGGAAGTCGGAGCCAGGCTTGCCTGGGGCGGGGGAGGAGGGGAGCGGTTCTCCAGTCCTCTGGCGGCTGGCCGAGCTGCTTTCTCCTGACAGCCCCGTATGTCACCTCCACCTTTAGCTTAGGAGGTCGACAGTCCTTTGGGCACCATCGCAGTGTTGATCCTTGTATCTGCAAGACACCTTGTCTAAAGGTCAGTCACAAGGACTGAGGGTTAGGACATAGCCGGGGACTGGGTGGGAGGTGACATCTCACAGCCCCCTGGAGAAACAGCAGCCAGCAAACCAGGCCCCGAAGGCCCCACTCGCTGGGACACAGTAGTTCCCACCAGTGTCCTTATAGCCCCATCTGGAAAACGAGAACCACCGCTATGGCCATCAGCCGCCCAGCAGAACGTGAGTTGATACAAGAGCCCCTGCGCTGGCTGCAGACAAACCCAGAAATGCAGCAAGGGCAGCCGGACGCAGCGGGCAGCTCTGGAGAAGGAACTGCTGGTCTAGAGGAGCAGGAGGACTAGGAACTTCCCAGGCAGTGACAGGTGGGCAGGGAGGCTGAGGGGGAGCTCCACAGTGCCATCTGAGGTGACTGTACTGGCCTGTCTCGACGGTGTTTGCCTCTGTACACATTGTCAAAATACATCAAATAGTTCAATTAAATTGGTCCCTTAACTTTTTTTGGCAGGTCTGAGGACTGAAAACAACAGTGCTTCATCACTGAGCTCCAACCTCAGCCTTTTTATTTCTTTAATTGTGTTATTTTGAGGCAGGGTTTCTTAAGTTTCCCATGTGGAATTCAAACTTGTGATCCTCCTGCCTCAGCCTCCCAGAGTGCTGGGATTACAAGCATACACAATGGCCAAAATCCCCAACAATGATAATACTGAATGCTGGTGAGGACGTGGAGCACCAGGAACTCTCCTCCCTGCTGCTGGGTGTGCGGAATTGTAAGCCACTCGGGAGACACTTTGGCAGTTTCTCATGAAACTAAACATACCCTCCTTTCCATATGGCGCAGTCATCGTGCTCCCTGGTATTTACCCAAATGAGTTGCAAACTTACGTCCACATAAAAACCTGAAGACGAATGTGCACAGCCGTTTCAGTCCTAATTGCCAGACTTGGAAGCAACCAAAACGTCCTTCAGCGAGCCAAGAGACCGCACACGTGGACAGAATGAGCGATACAGAGAAGTGAGAGGCCCAGTGGGAACAGAAAGGGAGGGTCTAGAACCGACTGCTCAGGGACAGAGGCCAACCTGAAGAAGGCACGCGTGGCCCGATGCCAGCGATGTGACACTCTGGGTGAGGCAAAGCTACGGAGGCAGTAAAGATCATCAGGGGTTGAGAGGTCCCTGAGACGAGGGAAAGACAGATCAGTGCTGTCTGGGGTGTTTTTGGACCAGGGAAACTATTCCATATGCTACAGGGGTGGACACGTGTCATTATAATTGTCCTTGAACTTAGGGAACAGTGTGTTTGGGGTTGCAGCAAAGGTGTGGAAAATCCCACACCTTCCTCTCAGTTTTGCTGTGAATCTAAAACTTATCTTAAAAATAGTCTGTTTTAACAGTTTGAAAATGCCTATCCTCCAGGAGATGTGAAATGAGAAAAGTGAACCCTAATGGAAACTTTAGCTAGTGACATTGTATCAGTCTTGGCTTATCAATTGGAACACATGTACCTCATTAATGCAAGATGTTAATAATGGGTGAAATCGGGAGGGAGGCGTGAGGGAGTGTTCGGTACTCTCTGTACCTTTCTCTCAATATTTTCTGCAAACCTAAAATTGCTTTTGAAAAAAAGTCAATTAATGAGAAAGGAAGTCAGCGGTAACAGATGTCAGGCAGAACAACAGGTGTCCAGGAAGGTCCAAGCTGCGCGAGGCGTCCACTCCAATAATAGCTTGCGCATCCGGGTATGATTATGGAGATGAGAAGAGATAATAATGACAAATGCCCTTTGCATATTTAAGAGTTTGAGAACACAGTCATAACTCCCGCACACACACATTTCAAACTTCCTTTATGACTGCTGTTGCATTGGAAGCGGAGTCCAATCACGGGTGGAGCTCGACTAGCGTCACCAGTCACCAAGGCTCCCAAGGGCCACTGCTCTGTGGCGCCCTCTGGCGAGAGGAAAGGGGCCTTGTGTAGGAGAGCCAATTTATTCCGAGGATTCCATCCAAATTCCAGAGCTATGTCCAGCACCCCTCACGCCCCCTGGCGATACAAGTCACTTTCCATCTCCTTGCTGCTAGTGCTTATGGAAAAAACTGGACTGGGAGAGAAAAAAAGCTAAGAGGAAGGGAAGATCCAAATTCTCTGGCATCCAATTAGACACCGGCATTAGCACGACAGTTATCCAATCAGAGTGGCAGAAAGAGCAGAGGTATCCAACTAGATAGGGCAGAGTTACCATGACGACATGAGTTTCTATAGGGTTTACAGAGCCCAGGAGCTCTTCTGCTGAACACCTCCTGGCGCCTGGCGACGCTTGGCCACCTACTCCTGCAAGAGCACGCTGGTTGAAGGCAACCAATAAAGCGAGGCCAAACCCCGGCGACGTCACTAGTTGCCAAGCTCGTCGGCCCAGAGTGTGAATTCGCGCGTGAGTTCTCGTGATCTCCCCCAAGGCCACCCCACCTTTTATGGAGTGGAGTTTGATGCGCATGCGTTCGGGCATCTTCATGTCCTTGTTTGCGTTTGAGGCAGAAAAGGCGGGAAGGCACTCGAGGGCGGATGTGAGATGAGAGGAGAGGTGAGGACAGCCAGACTGAGTGATGGACTACCAGGCCTCGAGGTGTACCTTTACGTCGCAGAAAAGGCTTGGAGAGACCAGCCCTTTACACAGCTCTGAGGAGCAGAACCCATAAAGAGAGACAGAGCGAGAGAGACGAGAAGCAGCTCCACAGGACCAGATATCTCCACACACATCTCACAATTGTGCTCTTGCAGAGCACAATTCAGAAGCAAGCAAAGCCACAGGGAAGAGCGTGCAAGAGACAAGAAGCCAAGAAGAACCAGGAAGAAGTGTCGAGACCAAGGGCTCAGAGGCCGAGAGAGGCGTGATGCAGTTGTAGCGATGCAAGGGACAGAAACAGAGCCCACGGCCACAGGCGGAGGATTCGAGGGCTTGGGGTGGTGCCAAGCAGAACTGGAACGACAGGAGCGTGTCAGAAACGAAACTGACAAGGAGGAAGAGGATAAAGTCGAGGCAAAGGAGCAGATAACAGACAGAGGCAGGGATCAGATAGCCGTGAACGCTAAGACAGAGACAGACAGAAGGGACTCAGACAAAGCCAGGACAGATCACGCGGCCTAAGTCGTGGCAGAAAGATTAGGAGGACAGTGGAACAGAAAGGTGTCAGGAGAGATACAGAGGACAGTGGCAGGGACAAAGACTGAGGGGAATACACCAGAGGGGAAAGCGATAAGGGGTGACAGTGACAGATACAGAGGAGAAGGCAGCAGTGGAGACACAGAGAAGACAGACTCGGGTGATAGCAATACAGGTCAGAGATCTGAGATGGAGATAACAAGTCATTCGGCAATACAG
>PVIR01013610.1:0-21485 GCA_004026965.1 Petromus typicus
TTTTGCAGCAATTAACTCAGGTGTCACATCCTCTCTTATTAATGCAAACACAAAGAGAGTAAGGTATTTTATAATCCCTCAAAAGAATTATACTTTGTTGATAAAATACACACACACTCACTCTCTCTCCTAGATATCGTTAAGTCCCAAGGCAAACAATTTCTCCATCACCGATCCCAGGGAAAGCAAGAGGAGAGATAGAGAGGGCAGGAGAGGCTTCACCCAGCCCCTGCAGAGCTGCAGGACACACGCCCACCCTCCCCTGCAACTTCCTCCTTCTCTCTTCTCCCTCCCTGGGCTCCCTCCTTCCCCACCAAGAGGACTTCATATCTCCTAGAATGAACTTTTCGGAGGATTAAAAGTGGTGCCTTCATTGTTCCCAGCCACCTGCCATGCGCCCCGATCAACTTCTCATTCCTCATCTCGGCCTCCATCTCTCAGGAGTCGGTTGTTACGATGGCCAAGCTCAGGCACCAAAGTCCTCCAGCTTACTTGGCACCAGCCTCTCTCCTGGCAGGAGAACCCACTGTTTTGACCTTTTACTTTTTCCTCAGCTAATAAATTGTTCTTTGTTCTTGTTGTTAGAACATAGTGATAATTACATTTATCATGAAGGGTTGGCACACGGCAATAACACATCTTGATTTTTTTCATCCCTTCGCCTTCCATCTCTCCCTGCTCCTTCCATCTCTTTGTGCCCTTCCCATTTGCAAAAACTTTATTTCCATTTTTTCTTTTCTACCAATTCTTTTATTTCATTTCTTTCCCTCCCTTCCTTCCCTTCCCTCCATCTCTTGATCCCTTTCTCATTTGAAAAAGATCTCCCTACTTCCCATTATCTATTTTTTATTTTGCTCTTTATTTATATATTGGGCTTCTCAGATAAAACAAACCATGCAACACTTAAGCCTGTGTACGTGATTCACTTCACTTAATGTTACAGTCCCGAGGCGCGTCCATCTCCCTACAGGTAACTCAGGTTTATCCTTCTTTGTGGCAGAGTAGTGCTCCATGGTGTGTGAATACTACATTTTCTGCATTCATCATCAGTCAGTGAACTTATTTAAAGGCCAATCTGAGACACACCTGCTATAAAGTGTGCTGCTATAAACATGGGTGTGCCTGGATCACCCAGGGACCTTTTGGCCTTTTCCTTAGGTGGGTTGTCAGACTTAGCCCACACCTAAGTGTAGCTCTGACTCGCACGGGGGAGGGGTTGGGACTCACAGCAGAACTGAGCAGTGAATGTGGTGAACACTTCACTAAAGGTCACCTTGTGTGAGATAAGGATGTTGCAGCTGTCTCCACCATGCCAAGGCCCCCAGACGTGCCCCTGGAGGTTGATGAGCTCACTGACATCCCACCTCCTAGACATGGCACAGCCAGTCCCATCAGCAATAAAATCATAACTGCCTCTACCTCTTCTGTCAAATTAATGACCTTCTTCATTTGATGTGGGACCAAATGCAAGATGATAATGCAAGATAATAACTCCAAAGCAAGATAATGACTTATTTGAAATGATTCCCTTTGAAATCATCTTGTATTTTCCTTCTTAGCTATAATTTGGCTAATTGCTTAATAATTCTGTTTAAATGTCACCATTTCTACAAACATCAATTTATTAGACCTACTTCTTCTGGCTGAAAACCCCTTTGCCTCCCTGAGTATCCTCCATCTCTTTCTCGCATTTATACCTTTGCCTGAGCAATGTCCTAATGACATAAATAGCATCCCTTCAAATAGCGCGAGCAGCAGATCAAGGCGTCTCTGTGTTCCAGCACCCAGCAATGTAATCTCCGTCCTTGAAACGGTGCCTGTGCTTGGAAAGATGTGAGTCTCCGTCTCTACACAGCCAGATTCCCTGCCAGACCAATGAAGCTGTGATCTGGGGCCTTAACCCTTCCTGGCAGACAGGGTAGGCTGCAGGCGACACAGTGAGAAGCTACGGAGAAGAAAAGCCCGAGGCAAGTGCGGGAACAGCAGCCTGACCGCAGCTACTGGGCTGGAGCCTCACTGAGGAGGTGCGGTCATGCGTGAGAAACAGCGCAGGCCAAGCCTTGCTCCAGAAGGGTGTCCTCAGCACGGGACAGTGTGAGCACTGATGTCCACATGAGCACACATCCCCCCTGGAGACAGTGCCCTCAATCTGAGCCAGCCTCACGGCCATGTCTTTTTCAAGGGGCTCATACTCCCTTCCTGGGCAACCTGTACCCCTCTTTCTTATCTGATTGACATCTTCATCTCCAGGCTCCCCTGTAGAGCCTGTGTGCTGAAATCCTCCATTGTTGACCTTCATCTTTCATTTGAAACAAAATGTCTGGCACTCAACATTAAATAATCAGATTCCCTGAGCCAATGCTCATGTCTTGAAAAAAGCCAACACAAGTGTTCATGACATTGAAAAAGAGACCAAAATATGAGGAAATTTAGAGGAAGAGGCCTCGATCTCCTATCCTGGAGATTCCCACAGGCCGGTGATACATATGAAGTGACTGAGGGGGGCCAGGGATTTAGCTCAGTGGTTCCGGCACCTGTCTTGCAATCACAAGGGTGCGGGTTCGATCCCCTGGTAACCACATACATTACTGGGTGTGGAGACTCACACCCAGCAGCAATCAGTACCACATACCACAGTGCCGGGCGTAGTGACTCACGCCTGTCATCCCAGCACTCGGGAGGCAGAGGCAGGAGGATTGCTGTGATGTGAGTTTGAGGCTGAGCTCAGGGCCAGCCTGAACCACAAAGTGAGACCCTGTCTTGAAAAAAAAGGAAAAAGAAGTGCCCGAGGGAGCAGGCCTGGTGGCGCAGCCTGTAATCCCAGCAATCTAGGAGGCTGAATCAGGAGGACAGAAAGTTTGGACCTCACCTGGGCAAACTGGGGACTTAGTGAAACTGTCTCAAGACAATTTTCTTTAAATCTGACCCAGGTTACAATCAAAAGACAAACGCACCAGGTGTGATGGCACCCGCTAGTAATCCCAACACTCAGGAGATCAGGCCAGAGGATCGCCACAAGTTTGAGACCAGCCTAAGCTGCATACCGATACCCTGCCTAAAAAAAAAGAAAAATTTAAAAAGACAAAAGTAAGAGGAGGCCAATGAGAAGTAGAAAATGAGAGACTGTAGAATTAGAATCAGATCAGAAGTTTAGTTTTTTTTTTCCTGGTACCAGAGTTCAAACTCAGAACCTTGCACTTGCAGGCTTGGTGCTACTGAGCTATATCCCTGGCCCTAGATAAGAGTTACTCAAAGAGAAGAAATGGGGGCCCAAGGATTTAACTCAAGTGGTACCACACCTGCTTTGGAAGCACAAGGGCCAGAGTTTGTTTCCCAGTTCCTCCAAAAAAAAAAAGGAGTTGGGTGTCCATGGGAGAGAAGACAACTGACTACCCAAGTGTTTCTTGCTTTGTCACTGAGATCACACAATGTCATATTTTTTTGTTTGTTTGTTTGTTTTTTGAGACAGGGTCTCACTTTGTGGTTCAGGCCGGCCCTGAGCTCAGCCTCAAACTCACATCACAGCAATCCTCCTGCTCTGCCTCCCGAGTGCTGGGATGACAGGCGTGAGCCACCACGCCCGGCACTGTGGTATGTGGTACTGGTTGCTGCTGGGTGTGGGTCTCCACGCCCAGTATGGTATGTGGTTACCGGGGATCGAACCCCGGTCCTGCGCTTACAAGATAGGCGCTGGAACCACTGAGCTCAATCCCCGGCCCTGTCACATGTATTTAAATAAGACCAATCGCAATAGGCCCAGCTGTGTGTGCGAATCCGTCACCAGGACGCAGGTAAAGAACCAAGCAGGGTCTGGAGGTGCCCACTCTAGTCCTAGCACTCTGGGGTGCAAGCTGGAGGCCAGTCTGGGCAACAGTGACACACAGCCCCCCTCAAAATTTAAAAATTTTAAAAGCCAAAAACTGTGAGGTACTCAATGCAAAGATGCTAGGTCCTATCCCAGGTACCACCAAAAATAGAAAAATTTAAAAGAGCTAAGAAGCCTCTGGCACACATCCGTGTCACCCTAGTGCATTTCACTCTGGGTTTCTCTCAGCTCAGCCTCGAATTCTTTCTTGTCCAACCACCATCGCCTGCGTGTCAGGGCCAAGCCGACTGAAGGGCTCTGGGAAAGCGCAGAGAGAAGGCTGTCCTTCCGGGACATGACAGGCCAGGTGGTCTCCTGCTGGCCCCGCCCTCCAACTGGCTCCTTCCGGAGATCCCGGTGGGGCTCCAGCTCGAGGTCTATCCCCAGGCAGTCCCCGAGGGTGTGGCGGTGGCCCGCCTCCCACAGCGTGACCAGGTACTGGGGTCCTATCCTTGTGAATGTGTCCGTATTTACCTGTCTGCCATCTAATGCTCTTCTGAATTGCTTGAGATCACCCAGAATGTGAGATGATGCCTTCCAAGAGTATGACTCATGAAACTGTCACTTGACCCGTGCATTTCCAACTTTGTCTTTTTCTCCTGAATTATTATTCTTACTGAATAGGTAAAGTTCTCTCTAGGTCCTTGGCTTTCTATATTTTTTTACTCCTCTGGCCTGAGTGATATTGCTTGAAGAAGCCAAAGATAAAATAACCAAAGTACTAATAATCATGTCCAACACTTAGCCCGGCTGAGTACTGGGCAGAACCTTTCTGAGTACTTCCTGTGTGTGTTAATTCATGCCATGTTCCCCACAGCCTCACGAGGTAAGTCTTGCTAGATCTGTTTTACAGAGGAGAAAATGGAGCACGGAGAGAGAAGACCCTGGTATGTGGTCCGCCAGCCAGCACATGACAGATCAGGTGCAACACAGCCAGGCCAGGCTGGCTCCCACCTGCACCAGCCCCTGTCTCGTGCTCTCGGATGCAAGGGCAAGAGAGATGTTGTTCAGAAGCGTTACGTACAAGTGTGAACTCTGACTTACCTTTAACCCTTCTGTTTTTCCCTGCCACACTCTCAGATGATGGAAATGCTTAAGGCCACTACGGTAGTGTGAGACCACACCATGTAAGTGCGCGGCTGCTCGGCTGGGCCGTGTCTGTGTGCTTCTGCCCCTCCGCCCCGCATGCCTGCCCTCTCCTGGCTCGCTTCTGCTTTGGGCGCTTGGCACATGGGCCGCATGAACCATCTTCTCGGCTGCGGATCCTGTGCTTGTTCCTGGTTTTGTATCTGTGCTTCTCTCATGCTCTGCCCCAGGGGTGAGAGCCCAGCACGTGTGTGTCACCTGGCACTGCTGAAAGCCATAGGTCCGGGGGCCACATGTGGTTACCATGCTCTAAAGCCCACCACATATCGCTCAGAAGTGCGGGACCAGCTTGCGGACCTCTCCGTGAAGGCCCTGGCGCTGCAGCGTGTGGCTGGGTTTAAGAGGACTCTTGCTGTGTTTCTCCATGAGTGGATGCTGGGTGAGCCTCGCCCCAGGTACCAGGGGCTCAAACGAGCTGCTCGGAGAGGTGGTGACCCCACTTCTCTCTGTACATGTTTTATGGTGGACACACACGGGGGAAACGCCCACGTGAAGAAAGAAAGGGAAATGGGTGTGCAGCCAGCTATGGACTCCGTTGGTCTTCCCTGTGAACACACAATTGCTTCTGCTGTTCTTTGATTCCGTCCAGACTGTTTTTCAAAATTGAGTAGATTGGATGTGTGATAAAGCAGATTTACAGAATAAGTAATTCCAGGAGCAGAGACTGCAGCAAGTGCACACTGGTCAGGTTTAAACGCGACCGCGTCTGGCGGCCGCACCTTCCCACCTGGCTGTGACTGCCACGGCCGCGGCCTGGCGTGCTCAGCCCCACTGCAGTTCCGAGTGTGCATCTGATGGCACTGGGGAACCTTCCGCGCCAGTTGTCAGAGATGACAAGGTGGAACCCTGAAGAGGGGTGACCTAGCTGCCCAAGCCACTGGTTAGAAACTGGTGGGGTTCCGCAGCCGCAGCGTCCTGCCAGATCCTCACCCCAAACCCTTAATTTAGAGAAAATAACTGAGGTTTTCTCAAGGGCGACTCGTCGCCCCCTGACTGAAACACCCTCCTCCTGCCAGAGCATCCGGCGGCCTCGCCGCTCCTCACTCTCCGGGAGGCAGACGCCACCCGACGGCTTTTTAGAAGTGACGAAGCGCAGAGCGCAGTGGATCTACCGCCCCCGCCCCCCCAGGACTCAGGGCCACCCCAGCTGTGCGGCTGCCACTGAAGCGGGGAGTTGGAGCAAGATTATGCGCCCGCTGGAACTGGGGCTTCTCCTTACTAAACAGATGTCAGGGCAGCCGGCCTCGCACTACGGAGAGGCCGAGTCTAGTCACTCCCCCGGCCGTGCGCTCTTTGCCCCACCAGTCCTCACCCTGCGTGGCCTCGGATGGACCCAGCCGGTCAGGGGCGCCAGAAGGAGGGGCTGGGAGTGTCTGCCCCTCCTGAGAGCACAGGGCGGGGCAGAGCGCGAGAGCGCCCTCAGCGCCGACTCCAGGCCTAGCCGTCTCAGACACACTCACTTCTCTCCCCTTCTCAAGATCCTACTCATTAGCGACCTAGGGGACTAAGGTTAGATTTTCTTCTTTTCTGTGAATTGCTCACCAAGTTAACAAGGCCAAGGAAGTCTCTGAAGCAGTCGGAGAATAATTTGAATGCCACTGAGGCAAAAGGAGAGACCCCCCCCCCAGCGCCAGCTTTTAGCCGGTTGGCGACGCCCTTGTTCACACAAAATGATGGGGACGTGGACATTCAGTAGCCACACAGCATGGATGCCACAGAGCTCTCTGACCATGGGAAGGCACGGTGAGAGAACGAAGACTCAGCACAGGATTTAGCCTTTTGACTCATTTGAGCTATTCCATATACTGAAAAAGTATATTTTAGGGAAAATACAACTTCTCCAAGACATCCCAGCTCGCCTGCAGCAGCCTCCTGGGCCTGACACTGACTCCGTCCAAGCTGGACAGAGGAGCAGGGTGGCTGCGTCGGGACAAGTGGAGCACACCAGGACAGTGTGTCATCTCCTTGGGCTTCTCAGGTGCTTACACGCCGGACAAACTATAGACCTTCAAGGACCAGGGCCTCTGAAACCTCACAGGATAGAATTTCGGCGAAGGGTCTCAGGCAGCAAATCTGCAGGGAATGGGCTGTTGAAAAGACTCTTAAAGTTGCCTTGGCATAAGATGTTCCTTAACATTGAGAAAGACCAGGAGCCGTGTCTCTCAGAAGGGGGTGTTAGAGAGTAAGGAAAGGGGTCTGGGGCTCCTTCTTGGCATCCTCCATTGCCTGCTATTTCTGGTCCTCCTGTGGCAGCTGCAGCCCTGTTGGAGAGGAAAATGGCCTCCTCGTGAAGATGAGTCTGTCAGCTCACAGAGGTGGCTGGGCAGACAGGCGGGGGGTGAACTACTCACCTTACATCTCCCCTTGCCAGTGAACCCCCTGATCAAGCCAACCGGCCTGGAGCGGGTGCAGGGGATGATGGCTATTCAGGCCTCTCCCAAGTCAAGTCTGCTCCCTGAAGGCCTGAGGTAATTGTTGTCCTGCTGAGACCTCTAGTGACCAAAGTGCAGACTGCAGGTGGCCCAGGAAGACAGGAAGTACACACAGTCTTGTGGGAACCATCCCCACGGTGGCCCTGATCTGTGGAGACCTCAGCCTGAAACTCCTTCCAGACAGAAGAAAGGGAGCAGCTGTGACCCGAGACCCCTGAAATATCAGCAAGAGGCTTGAGGAATGTGCCCGGCAGTCCTTTCAGGGAGGGCTTCTCCACGGCTGGCCATGGTGACCAGGACACGGCGCAGCTTTGTGCTTCTGCTTATTGCTTCTTAGTTCCAGCGTCCACTGGGAGCCATCGATGTGGCAAACTTTGATGTCTTTCCCTGGCTTTGGGAAGAGCTCCCAAGCGCAGCCAGCGGAACCTCCACGCTGATCCGGACCCTCCCGAGCACAGGAAGGAGGAGATGCCTGACTGACAGGAGACCAAATTGCTTTAATTGTTCTAAAGCAGCTCTGTAATCATGGCCCCACACTGGCAGTAGCCGTCAGAGGATCTTGTCAGACATGCAAATCCTCGAGCTCCAGACTCAGACACCTTGGGACGGGGCTCCAAAAGGTGTTTAGTAAATCGTGAGACAGCTCGGGGCACCGGGGCTTTGAGGACCCCTGCTCTCAATGCTGACTTAGAAACAGTGGCACACATAAAACTGCCGCTCCCAGCTTACTTAAACTGGTTTCCGACCCCGCTCGCACAGACGTTTGGTCTCCGAGGTGGGGCGACGGTGGGCTTTTAAATCATCGTTCCAGGTGACCTAGTGGGGAGGGCCCTCCATCCTGACAGATCCTGCCTGTGCAGGACAGCACCTCTTTGCTCTCAGCCCGACACCCCTCTCATTGGAGATAAATACTGTTCCCACATCTCACTGGTCACCGAGGAGATCTCAGTGTGTCAGAGTCTCCAGGCCTTTGGAAGGAATCATACAGACCTTCTGACAAACTAGTTTTTGCTGCCTCCATAAGGAAAATCTCAGTGGAGCCTGCATCTTAATCCAGAACTAAAATATTTCTCCAGAAGGTCCAGAAGAAGATCCCTATTTGTGAAAGAACAGGAAGGCTGTCCTGGGCGCTGCCTGAGCGCGAGTCTGGGTCTCGGGCCGAGTCCATCAGACAGGGAGCGGCCATTTCCTCTCCTTCCTCAGACACTCAGGGACTCGGCAATATGGCCCCAGTGAGCCCAAGAGGAGACACTGTAATGCTGCCAGGAAAAACTGGTTTCCAAAACTTGACGTGATAAGTACAGTGGCTTTTACAGCCATTGCTGTGGTCACTCTGGGAAACTAAATTCGCGTCTGTGAAGAGCCAGGCGAGTGGCGAGCGGCAGCTCTGCTCCCCGCAGCCCCGGGCCCCCCTCGCTGAGGCACTAACGTAGTGGAGGCGCTCCAAGAGGACTCGTGTGCGGAGTCATATTCGCAAGAATCTAACAGGCTGTGTGGTTCTGATGCTCTTTGTCACCTGCCATTAGGAGACGCTCAGAGTGTCTGGACACCGCCCTTCAAAGAGGTGTTCAGAGAGGAGCTTTCGGAGGCGCGAGCGCTTTTTCAAGTCCCTGGAGCAGAGCCCACAAAAAGGTGCCTGCCTGCCTTCAGTCTTGTCTCCCCTCCTTCCTGCCTTCCTCGCCCTTCCTGTCTTCTTTCCATCATCCTCCGCTTACCTCTTCTCCCACACTCCATTTCCCGCCCTTCTGTGCTTGCGTGACTTTCACCAGCTCGTTTCCTTCCCTTCTCTTCTTTCTTCTCATTGAGTTCCTCACAGTCCTGAAAACCAGGCACTGCGCACACACACACACACACACACACATACATACATACACACACACATACACACATACATACACACATATACAGACAAACATACATATACACATACATATACAGACACATACACACACATGCATACATACATACATACACACATACACACATACATACACACACACACATACATATACACACATATACAGACACACATACATATACACATACACACATATACAGACACAGATACATACATATACATACATACACACATATACATACATATACATACACAGGTACATACATACATACATACACATATGCATACACATATACATATACACATACATACATACACACACACACACCTGCACTGTGCTGAAGCCACCTCTTTCCTCCAGGTAGGGATGCCGCCCTCATTCACTGTAAAACACAGTTAAAAGTCAGATCTCCCCTCACCTGGGCAGAGGGAGAAAGCAGGGGGTCAAGAAAAGAGAAAAATAGCAAAGGAAGACTCAGAAACCACAAATGTGGACCGTAAAACATCGACTTGAAATGCACTCTGTTCAGAAGCCGCCCAGGCCCAGCCAGTGTCCCCACACGGCGGGTCAGAGTCAGAGGGCGTGCGGCAGAGGGAGGGCAGGTCACAGTGGAAGCCCATGAGCAGCAGGAAAGGGCCAAACCCGCGCCTCACCTGGGGTGCTGAAAGGGACCGCCGGGGCCGAAAGCGTGCACCTGCTCCTGCCCCCGGGCCTATGCGACCCACAGGCCACAGGTTGTCCAGCTCCAAGGGCCCCACGACCGTGGTTCATCTGTGCAGCCCCAGACCTGGGGTTAGAAACAGCCACGTGTGTCTGAGGGACAGGGGAGCACTGGAGGGTGGGGACTACGGGAGCTCGGCCTGTCCTGCACCGACTGACTTCCCACTGCCTGGGGCGCGTCCCCTCCACGCTCTGCCCTGGAACCTGGGGCCCGCCCTGGCTCCCCTCCGGGGGGCTGCGCAGTAATCCAGTCCCATACAAGTGAGGAAGGTAAGGGTGGAGGATCCCTGCTACAGCGTTCGGGATCACCTCATACAGGTGCCATCCCTGCCCAGGGCTGGCAGCACTTGGGGACAGTAAGCAAGAGGCCACAACTCAGTGCCAGTGAGCCGACTCGGGCACTCAGTAAGGAGGTACAGTGCCCTTGGCAGGACCAGGCAGGACCTGCCCCACGTCAGGGACAGTGTGCTGGACCAGCAAGCAGCTGGTGGCAAGGGTCTGGGCCGCCTTCAGCCTGGGTGGGCAGACAGCCCAGGGGGGTCCACCTCCTGTGCCCAGCGAGCGCTTCGCTTGGCCGTCCACTCAGGGCCTGCGAGGAACCTCCTCCGCCGCCTTCCACCCTGCCGAGGCTGCCTGTTGCTGTCTCGTCCGCCCAGGTCAGGGCTTCCTCCAGGGACAAAATTCAGACTGCCAGTTTGGTAACTACACAAATGGGCTAAGGGATCCAACATTTGCCTCTAAACCTGGCCCTGTGCACTGCAAAGATGAACAGTAAAACTGGGACAAATCATTTACATTTTTTATTTTCATTTGCCTAGAATGACACAAAATGGCTCATTTAAATTTCCATAACAAAGGAGGGACCACAAGCAAAGGACAAAGGTTTTACATGTTAGTGGTTTTCATGGCAATTTCTCTACTTTTGCACTATTTCATTTAGTACTGTGTCTGGTAGCTAATCCTGATTGTCCCCGAGCTCTTTACACTTGGAAATAATCACATTTGCCCTTCCTTCTGTAGTGTTCAAGGCGAAACCCTCATCCTGTAAGGAGAAAAAGAGTGCCCAGTCTGTGCTGTAGGTAATTTCTGTTTTACCTGTCCCCCACTGGATAAGGACACCCACCACCACCACTCCCCCACAAAAAACCCGGAAATAAAACAGAAACTTTATTTAGAACACTGTAGAGGAAGGAAAATAATTCCACTCTGCCCCTCTGAGTTCTCAGCTGGGATAGCCACCCGCTTCCCCAACAAAAGACACGGGCACAGGGAAAGGGGAGCCTTATTAGTGTGTATTGCTCAGGTGTATGTGGGCAACACGGAGCACAGGCCGAGATCTGCGCCGTCGCCACTTTAAGCTGACACAAAAAAGGCGTCTCAGGAGGATTGCTGTGATGAGTTTGAGGCTGAGCTGAGGGCCAGCCTGAACTACAAAGTGAGACCCTGTCTCAAAAAAACCTAAAAAAAAAAGGCGTCTCAATGAGGAGCAGCTGGAGGGGGGCCACGATGAGCACAGCAGCCAGGGAGAGCTGGCTGCGCACAGGTAGGCCAGCATGGGTTCGCTGAAGGCGCTAGTGGCTCAGTGGTGCTTGCTTGCTGTTTCACAGAGGGAGACACACTTCCGGGTGGAGAGTTCTAGCACAGATGTAAATTTCCCTCACAGAAGGGTAACTTCTGCCCTTCAGAGGCTCTCCTGTGTTGGCCATTTCTCAAAACAATCCGCTGGAAACATTCCTTACTCTGAGCAGTCCTGGGGTGGGTGTCACAGTCCAGCCTTCTGTGGCACCATTGCGCTTCTTCGAAACTTCCTGCTTGTACAGGGCAAGCTGAGAGGTCCACAGGAAGTGAACCCAGCAGCTCCAGGAGACCCTACTCAACTAGATCCTTATGCTCAGCACAGTGTCTGTGCTTCCCAGCATATCACTAGCGACTGGTCATTTGTCACCCCCCCCCCAAAGTCTGGCACCTCAAAAGGCAATTAATAAGCTTGTAGCATCTTATAAGTATAGCATGAATAAAGGGAGAAAAGGTAGAATTAAGTGCAGAAAATATCATTTCCATAGCACCATTCATCTAGGTAAAACGTGTGGGACTACTTTCTAAATGAGATTTTTGAAAAGAGAAAAAGTAATTGGGCCCTTCTCTCTAGGTCAAGAAAACTTTATTTATCATAAAGTGAGGTTTGGTATGGTTTATAAATTCCCCATAATTACTCTCCATTGACTAATGTTTCCACCCAAACACACCTTTCTCTGCTCTCTCCTGAGCTTCTGTAAGCTCTTCAGGCAGGCGTGGGAGGCTTAATGTGAAATAGTACCATTCTCCTGATCAGCTTGTCCTAGCTTTGCAAATTGAAAAAAAATTTCATCCCCAGTATCAACGGCCTGTTAAATTGATTCTGATTAATAGTTGAATCTCAAGACCCTTTCACGACAATATTTATGAGACAGATTTGTGGGGAGGGGCATGATGTGGCACAGCTCTGGGCCGTGCAACTCCTGGTTGAATGTACAGAGTGCAGATGCAGGGAGCGTTTGGATCCTCAGAAAGCCCATCATACAAGTGCACAGAAAGCGCTCTCCTGTCAACTGATGGGCCCAGTACTCACTTCCTCGTGACACACGTCTGTCACGGGCCCGGATGCCTTCTTCTGGTGCTTGGAGTGGGCCTGCAGGTCACATTCTTACGGCGCACACTGCACCCTCATAGACTCTGAATGATTTATGATGTCGCTGCCAAATGTTGCTTCCTTGAATCTTGACAGAGATTCCTGAAATGTTAAGCTGGCTAAGAACCAGATAGGCTCCTAGCTTCACTATCTACAAGAATGGCCCGGCTGGATGCTTTTCAGACAGACAGGGGTCCAAGTAACTCCAGAGCTTTGCAGCGAATCCTGTAAATGTGCTCATGCTTGTACCACACCGGAACCTGGCTGGGCCACGGTCCCCCAGCCCTGGGCCTGGGTAATGTCGGTCCAGTCATTCTTTCACTCATGGGAGGAATAAAAAAATAAAAGAACAAGAAGATTCTTAGGTTAAGTGTCCTCACATTTTAAGGCAACACCCTCGTATTTCTCAGAGAGGGCTTGAGATTCTGAGGTACCTAGACCTTCTGAGGTGTTGGTTGAAATTCTGGTGCCTGAACCTGGCCCAGATCTACTGATTCTGATTCTTTGGGAATTTCTGAATTAACCAAGAGCCTTTTATGTAGCACAACTTGAGGACTGACAACCTCCAGACACTGTCATTAATTTCAGTGAATTATTGGATTTGCAAAGCCCACGGACCCGAACATCCTTCTGCACACCTGCGAATCTTTAAATCATTTGTCGAGCAAGACTAATGTGTCTTGTGATTCCACAAGTGAAGAGTGCATTTGTTTTAACTTTCGTCCTTTCTGTGGGCCTGGAATGGAGGATGCTCTATGACCTGGGTCCTGTACTGGATTCTGAAAAATAACCTTCAGTGTTTCTCTAGGAGCACTAGCCGCCCTCTCTGAGAGACCGTGGAGAAATGGTCATGGTAACAGCCCACAGGTCCTGACCCTCCTGCATTCATGGGGCTCTGTGCGTGCCGGGGGCTCCCCCAACAGGTCCCGCTTTTCTGTTGTGGTAACCTAGGGAGCAGGTGCAAGTGCACAGTCCCCATCGTGTGGTCAGGGACGCCAGGCAGAGGGGCTACGGGCCTGGGAAGAGAAGGTGGGAGCTCCCTCCCAGCAGTCCGCATCCAGGACACAGGCTCTTACTCATCATTTTCTTTCCCTAATAAGGCAATGCTGTCAAATTCAAAGATACTGTCATGTCATGAAGCCTCCTGATTTCTATTTCCAACAGTGATTCATACTATATTGAATCCACAAAGCAAAGAACACATACCAGCCCTGTACTAGGCTCTGGGGACCCAAGACAAGTAAATGTGGGCCAATAAAAGCTTCCAATAACTAAGACCTTCAGTCACAGAGTCCAAGAGATCTCAGAACTCGACTTTCTGATCCATCTGGAAGCTAGTTAGCTGCCTGTCCTGCCTTCCAAAAAACTCCCCAAGAGAATTAATTTCCAATTCGCTCTACCACTGTGATGTCAGAGTTGCTCTTGGCCAGTCTGCCAGCTGGACTCCCCTTCCCACCACCCCATATGGGGGTCAAACTCAGGACCTCACCATCTCAGGACATTCACCAGGACCAGAAAAGAACACATCCACCACCACACCACCAAAGCAGTACACTGGAGCTCCTCGCCAGGGTCCCTGGTCCAGGAGATAAATGAGAACTGCAAAGATTGCAGAAGAGGTAACAAAATTCCCTTTCTCAAAGAAATTATGATGACCTTTACATAAAATTTAAGAAAATCTAACAGTAAACTACTAGGATTAATAAGATGGTTCCACAATATTTATTGAATACAAAATCAGTATGTAATAATTAAGAGTGTGCCAGTCCACAGGTGGCAAACATTTTAAAGATCCTATTCACAGTAGTAACAAAAGCTACAAAGTAACTAAATATGGTCTGAGTATTTTTAGGAAAAATACAAAATTTAGCAGAAAGTTATAAAAAGCGATAAACATAAATGTTCACATGGGGAAAGAATTAGGATCTTAGGGCAAGGGATATAGCTCAGTGGTTCTGGCGCCTGTCTTGCAAGTGCAAGGACCCGGGTTCAATCCCCGGTAACCACTTAACAATACTGGGCGTGGGGACTCACCCCAGCAGCAACCAGTACCACATAACACAGTGCAGGGCGTGGTGGCTCACACCTGTAATCCCAGCATGCAGGAGGCAGAGGCAGGAGGATTGCTGTGATGTGAGTTGGAGGCTGAGCCCAGGGCCAGCCTGAACTACAAAAAGAGACCCTGTCTCAAAAAGAAAAAAAAAAAAAGAACCCCAAAGCATACATCTTTGGAGGTATCTGGTAGTTGATATAAGTGACACTTATAAATCTTTGTTTAAGAGGTGAACTTATTATTCATGAAAAGCAAAATGTGAAATTATGTGCATTCTTCATACCAAACACAGAAGTAGGCAGAGCTGGGACCAAGAAGGGAGGGATCTGGGACCCGTATTTGCAAACCCACAACCCAGTAAGACTTCCAGAAAATTCTGCGGTTTCAGGCCTGCAGCTGCTATGTGAGTAGTGCTCCCCAGCTGTTTCCAGGGTGAGGCTAGCAGGGCTCCTGCTCCTGCGCACAGGCTGTTACCAGCTTGCTTTCATGTTTCTGTTTTTTTTAAAGTATATAAATATGAAGTGCTATATATAGCAAAAATTTAAATCTTCTATCCAGGCATGGTGGCTCGCACCTGTAATCCCAGCACTCAGGAGGCAGAAGCAGCATGATTCTGAGGCCAGCCTGGGCTACATAGTAACTTTAGGGCCAACCTGAACTGTATAATAACACCTTGTATCAAAAAAAAAAAAAAGAATTTGATTCCACTTACAATAAAGTAATACATATGTATATTAAAGTATAAATTATGTATAAGTATGCATATGTATAATCTACATGTATTTGTCTATATATCATTCATAATTAAACAGAAGATACATATTTGGTTAACAAAAGAAAAAGAGACGATCAGAACCAAGAAATGGCACAGAATTCAAACACACTGGTCATAAAAGTTCCTCTAGGGCCAGGGATTTGGCTCAGTGGTTCCGGCGCCTGTCTTGCAAGCACAAGGACCCGGGTTTGATCCCCAGTAACCACATACCATACTGGGCGTGGAGACTCAGCCCAGCAGCAACCAGAACCACATACCACAGTGCCGGGCGTGGTGGCTCACACCTGTCATCCCAGCACTCGGGAGGCAGAGGCAGGAGGATTGCTGTGATGTGAGTCTGAGGATGAGCTCAGGGCCAGCCTGAACCACAAAGCGAGACCCTGTCTCAAAAAAAAAAAAAAAAAAATTCCTCTAGTTGCTGTGCCAGCAAATTTGATCCTGAGCCTCTTGTCATCTATAGATTACACAGTCGTTGCTTTTTTACACAGTTCTCATTATCAGAAAATAAACAGTATATTATTTTTCTCAAGCAGAAATTAATTCTAGAACAAACTTCTGATATAGGGAATTTCCCTCTCAGCATCCTTAACACTCAGTTGGCTGTTTGCCTGGGTTTGTTGTTGTTGCTGTTTGGTTAGCTGGTTTGGTGTTTTGGGGTTTTTTGAGAGGGTCTCATGATATAATTGATGCTGGCCATGAACTCACTATGTAGCCCAGGATGGCCTTGTGCTTGCAGCAATCCTCCTGTCTCAGCCTCCCCAGTCCTCAGATTACGGAGATGTGCTGCACACCCAGCTACTTGTTTTCCAGTACTGGGGACTGAACCAATACGCCTTCTCACTGAGCTACAACTCTGGCTCTTTTTTTTTAACTTTTTTTATTTTGAGGCAGGATCTTCTTAATTCACTAAATTGCCCAGGCTGGGCTTGAGCTTGCAATCCTCCTGCCTCAGCTCCCAGAATGCTGTTATTATAAGCATACGCCACACTGTGCAGCTGGCAACAGTTTTACAACTATAAGAAATATATTTTTACATGTTTATTTCTTGAAACCAGGGAATAACAGAGACATGACAGGGAAGGTGATTCTGGGAGGAGCTAAGCTAATGGCACCAGCACCAGGCTTTGGGTCTCTAACGTGGGCCAAGGAGAACCTCAGGGGGCCTACGGGACGGGAGAAGAACTTCCTTTGGAGCCACCTGCCTTCCCCAGACAGCGATTGTCAGGTGGCCCAGGTTGGCACCGATGCCTGGAGGCTGCCCTCTCCCTCAGGGCCTGCAGGGGGCAGTCACATCCCAGGAGCTCCTGGGCTGTACAGAGAGGACCAGCTGTGGCAGGGCTGGGCACCCACCTGCCTGGACACACAGTGGCCTCTCGGTGCTGGACTCCGCATGTGACAGCTGACTGGGAGAGGACACTACAGAGGCTGCTCTTCCGAAGCTTCTGGGACACACTGCCTAGAACTACAGGGAAATATAGACAAAGCGACTCAGTGACAGGGAGTATTCTCCAGGCCTCAAATAGTTCCCCAAAGGTGTTCTAGTGAGCTAGAAAAACCAGCCCCTGAGAGTCAGAGACCTGGCCAGTGAGACATCTGAGATGTGCAAAAGACAAGGAGCCTCAGCCTGGCCCTGGAGGAGCTCAGTGTCAGGAGCCCCGCCTGCGCCAGGGCCAGCACTTTCAGCCTGTACCTCTGCTCCTTGCCCTCTGCTCGCCAGCCCACACTACTCATTCTGCACCGTTCAGGTAAGAAAGTGAGGTTCTGGCGACAAGCAGTACCCAGGTCACAGAGCACTCTGAACTTGGCCTTCCCAGCCTCAAGCTTGAGTGCCGTGACAGGAGAGGTCTGGCTGCCGGTGCTCTGGTTTGCAGAGTCAGCCCCGGCCAGCCTGAGGGGACCGCTGGGCTTGCTGACCCCCAAGCCTCACCCTTGACAGTGGATTCGCCTGCTCCACACTATGGTCATGCTCTGAGCTGGACTCAGGCTGGTACCTCCAGCATCAGGGCCCGGATTCTAAGGAGTTTTAGCCACAACTCGCATTAGCCTCACAACCCCCAGAGGGGTAGAGATTCACTTGACGCTCAGTTTACAGGAGAGTAAGACAAGTAAACCTGGGAAGAAAAGGGGGAGAGCCCGCCGCTGGCTGCTGGGCCTGCGGACTGACCCATCTATGCCCACGTGGGTAGCAAGAGGCTGCCCTGAGAAGCAGGGCCTGCAGACACCATCGGGCTGCCACTCTCGTGTTCAGCAAAGCCCGAGCTCACAGAGCCAGTGAGGCTGCACTGGCCCTGGGCACCCAGCTTAGTTCCTAACAGTGACACAGCCCCAACCTCTGCGCCCAAAAGAAGTTAAGAACAGCAGGGACGCAGGACACGGTGGTGCATGCTGGGAGTACTCCGGGAGGCTGAGGCAGGAGGTGGAGCCCATCCAGGGCAACTTAGCAAGACTCTAACTTAAAATAGAAATATGAAAAGGGCTGGGAGTGCAGCTCAGTGCAAAAGCCCAGGTTCATTCCGTACTACCACAGATAAAAAGCACACTGGGGGGCCGGGGAGTTAGCTCAGTGGTTCCGGCGCCTGTCTTGCAAGCGCAAGGGCCCGGGTTCGATTCCCCGGTAACCACATAACAATACTGGGGGTGGAGACCCACACCCACACCCAGCAGCAACCAGTACCACACATCACAATGCCGGCCGTGGTGGCTCACGCCTGTCATCCCAGCACTCGGGAGGCAGAGGCAGGAGGATTGTGATGTGAGTTGGAGGCTGAGCTCAGGGCCAGCCTAAACCACAAAAGCGAGACCCTGTCTCAAAAACCCTAAAAAAAAAAAAAAAAAAGCACACTGGCTTTGTGGCATCGATCGCAGAGCCAAGTTTTTGCTGTTTATCTTAACCTCCGCCTGACTCCCCTCTCTCCCCCTCAGATTCCTCAGTGAACCACGCACAAATGACAGATGGGGCTGACATGGTACAGCCATTTCACTGGGTTGTTTTCTGGGGACAAGGTCTCACTATGGCCCAGGCCAGCCATGACAGTCCTCCTGCCTCAGCCTCCAGTGTGCTGGAGTTACACGCATGCACCACCACACCCAGCTGGCAGACATGTTTATAGTCACTCTCGGGGGTACACTGAAATGAAATGGCCAGAATTCATTTTTACTTTCATTTTGTACTGATTAATTTAACTACATAAGTTTATGGAGTTCAGTGTCTACACATGCACAGTGATCAAACCATAGCCTTAGTGTTGCATCCTTTGATTAACATGTAATAATTGCATATATTTCTGATATATTCTGATATATCAATACATGATACAATATGTATTTCTCAACTCAGGGTAATTAACACTTCCATCTCCTCAACATTACTCTGTGGCTGCTACCTTCAAGCTCCTCTTGTCTACTTTTTCATGAGATGTATGTAGGTTATTGTGAACTATGCCCACTCACACGGTGCTTTGGTCCCTGTTACGCTGCCTGTTATCTGCAGACAGTGTGGCCGCTGACCAGTTACAAGTGACAGCAAAGTTAAAACCTTATGTTTAACAGAGTGTGCTGGTGCAGCCTAGAATCCCAGCACTCTGCAATGGCTGAGCCAGGATTCGCAGCCACTTCCTGACTCTACGCCCAATCTCTCTCCTTCCTGTCATGCTTCTCCCTCCCTTCCACCCCTGGGACACGAAATAACCCCGGTAAAACCAGAGCCGTCGTCAGAGTAGGCTGAGGCGAGCAGCGCTGGAGCCGCTGGAGTCGCTCTGCCTGTGTGAGCAGGTTGGAGCATCCCCAGCCCGGAAACTGAGCTCTCTTCATAAGGCCCCAGTATTCTTCCCCCACAATCCCATCTCGAAAGGGGCTGAGCCGCACTTAACTAAACTTCCACTAAATCTAGTGAGCACCGCCTGCCGGGAGAGGCGACAGGGACAGCCGAGCTGTGCGCCCAGGCCTGCGGGTGAGGCAAGACATCACCTCCCCGCCGCATGACAGCGGCAGCCGCGTGTCGCTGCCCGCTCCTGGAGGCCTGTGTCCATCCCAGAAACGCGGTGCACACAGCACGGGCCGCGGCCCCGCAATCTGCCGGCGAACGCCGTCGCCTCCTGGGCCAGGCGAGCAAACTGGCACAGTTCCCCAGGCCTCCTTGCCTCTCCCGGGATCTGGGGTGCCCTCAGCGCCTCCCGCCTGCTCATAAAGTGCCCTAAACACCACTCGACGCAAAGTGAGCCCCCATAGCAGTTACTGTCCCCCTGCACTCGGCCAACAAAGCTCTGCGGACACAGCGGTGACGACCAGGAAGCAGCGCGCTCTCCTTCTGACCCTGGGGGCCAAGTTCAAACCCAGCCCACCCCTTACTGCGCTCGAAGCCCCTGAGCCTACTTGTACCTCTGGGAAGTGGATGGTAACCTCCGCCTCCCCGAGCAAGGACTCCAGGGAAACTTAGAAAGGCTCTGCACACCGCGAGGTCCTGCCCAGCAAGGGCAAAATAAAGGGCAGCTGCTGGCACCATCATGGTCATGCAGCTCGACCATGCGGTCAAGGTCAAGTCAAGGTGATAAGTCCTAACAGAGGGCCTCTTTCCGCTCACACCCAGATACTCCGCTGACACCACGTGCTTTCAGAAGAAGGCTAAGTACGAGTGTCTGTACATGTGTGTGTGCATGTGTGTGTGTATGTTTATGTCAGGCTTATTTGGTTTTCAGCTCAGCTTCCTAAATGGAAGATGTGTCAAGTAAATATGTTAGTAAGATTATTTTAAAAGAAAAACTGATGATCCTATTAAGGGAGAAAACAACAGCAACAACGGAGACTAGTATGTTAATTTTTAGGCTCAGATTTTTAACAGTACAGACACTCCCACACACCTCTTTTCTGTACATGTGCAAAGAGATTTCATGTACTGGCAGCAAACTGCCTCTCACAGAGGGAGAGACTAAGAAATCCGAGGGAGGGAAAGGCCTCAGGAAGTCTTGTGTAAGGACCGCTGTCCTGGCTGCCCCCTGAGAGGTATGGGGGGCTACGGTGCTTTTGTGAGGGGCAGAAAGAACTGCAGAGGAGGGTGAGCAGTTCAGAGAGTGTGCGGGGATCTCCACGGAAAATGGCCAGGATCTCCCGCCCTGGCATGAATGCCACGGTGGGTGACCAGGTGACCCAGACAGGCAGCAGTTCCAACAAGTGTCATCTCTACAGAGGTGGCAGCTGCTCCGATCTCATTTCTCTAATTCTCTTTATTATTACACTGTGCAAAATATTAACTCGTCCTGAATATTAAATTAATTTGGACAAATCACAATCGATGCCAATTAACTACTAGAGAGCATTTCTTCTTAATAGTACAATTCACAATTGCACATAATTGTAACCTAATTTATTTACTGTAATTAATAACTGACTTATCTAAAAAGAAATGGGAGAGATTTTCAAAATGTCTTTCTGCGGACAGTGTTTTGGTGCCCAGAAGAAAACCTTTTGGGGGGAGCATTTCCTTCGCACCTGCAGCAAGCTGAGGTCAGGGGTCTCGGTGCACCCCTGCGCATGGAAGCCCACCCACTCACCACCCCTCAGCCCCTACATCGAGACCCGCAGCCCAGTGGTTCTGACAGAAGATAATGTCACAGGAATTATCTTCTCCGTTTAGAGGCCGAAATACCCATTTTCTCTACACAGACCAAGCTTCAGGAGTAATTGTGGTCCCCAAATGGTCTCTGCTGCTCTTTGGCTTCTCCCTGGCCTCCCCTTCAGACGTCTCTGCCCTACCTCCCAGTCCTCACCCGCCCTGTCATTGTCCCCTCACCCGACCCGGCCGACTCCGGCTCCGTCCCTGCAGGGTCCGGCCCTCAGGTCTGGCTGGAGTCCTCCAGACATTATCAATCCTGAGTTCTCCCGGGTCACGTGGGTGAATTAATTCAGAGTAGATGTCACCGCGCCGATGACAGCTCGTTCGATCCTCCAGGCGACCCCAGATAATATCACCCC
>PVIR01013610.1:21585-42087 GCA_004026965.1 Petromus typicus
ACAATCCTCCTGCCTCTGCCTCCCGAGTGCTGGGATTACAGGCGTGAGCCACCACGCCCGGCACTGTGGTATGTGGTACTGGTTGCTGCTGGGTGTGGGTCTCCACCCCCAGTATTGTTATGTGGTTACCGGGGAATCGAACCCGGGCCCTTGCGCTTGCAAGACAGGCGCCGGAACCACTGAGCTAACTCCCCGGCCCAATATCATCCCGTCTTAACCAACACCTTCGCGGTCCTGGGCATGCGTCATGGTGATGAAAATGCCAGTTACTACAAGCAGAAATTGGTCAGCCTTCAACAGCCTCTTAGAATTCTTTATGCCACAAACAAAAGCAGAACACACTAGCCCCGGTGCAGAAGGACTGCATTTAGTAAGGCGCCGCTGGTTCAGTCTTTATTTCACATATTGACCACCACTGTGACCAAACGCTAAGTACTGAGATAAAGACACACTTTATATTTACAGAGCACTAGAGAGAGAATGACGAAGGGCCGAAGTTTGGAGAAAAGAGCCCTCAAAACATTTTCTAACCCTGGCCGAGATTGTGACAAGGTTTTTCAGAGATCTCCACACAACATGCTAACAGCTCTCACCTCCGAGGTTTCTATGAAAGAACTCCTATGGGAAAGCTCTTGAAAGCTTGATATGAATCGTCACATGAAATAATGTTTCTTAAAGGTGTTTCATCTCGGATGAAGCTTAAATTACGTTTTCTCCTGGCAGCCCAGTGCAGGTGAATTGTATTAGGAGGAATTCTATTTTTAGCGCGCTAGTGCTTCGGCGGACAGACTGCTAAAAATAGAAGCAGGCGTGGCAGGGTTCGCGAGCCCCGCAGCTCTTCCTTACTGATTAGTGAAAACCAAGCCTGGTCTCCAACCCAGGGGCCGGAGGGACGTGCCTGCGCCGCTGCGATCCCTGCGCTGGGCCGAGGCTTGGAACCTGGGGATTCGCGTGTACTATGAGGCAGAAGCTGAGGAACACAGCTCTCAAGAGTCTGCTGGAATTGTTGCAGCATCAAGCGTGAAATGCGCGTGTTGGAACAGGTGAAAACGCGGAGCTTTAACGATCTTTCCTACTCCCCGAGGCTGGCCGCCAGGGGGCGCAAGGCGGCGGCGCCCGAGGGCGGCCTCTCTGGGCGCTTTGCCGGGCGGCTGAGCGGCTTCCGCGGTGCGTCCGGGGCTGCGCGGAGAAGCGGGCTCCTCTGCGGACAAACGCGACGGAGCCGCCCTCGAGCGCCCCCCGCCGGGAGCGCAGCGCGCCGGGCGCTGGCTCTGGGCTCTTTCCCTTCCTCTCTCCGTGCGCCGCCTGCTAAAAGCCACTTGCTCCCTCCGAATTCGGAAGCCGTGCGGCACGCCTGTAATGCAGCTCTCAGGACGCTGAGGCAGGACTGTTGCCGCCAGTTCAAGGCCAGCCCGGCCTACAGTGAGCCCGTCTCCAAAAGGTCATCTTGCACCTTGCCAGGCGCGGTCTCCTCGGAAATGCCCTGTGAGCCCCACGTCCGTCCAGACCCCTCTGTCGCGGCACCGCCGGGTGGCCCTGGCCAGCCACGCGCTCACTCCGGGACCCCACCCCCACCCCGTTGGGATTTCAGAGTGGGGCCTGGGAAGCTGCACCCAGTAGGTTTGCCCTGCTAGTCTTATGCTCGATGAAGCCTGAGAATCTCGCGTATATTGGAGTTTTAATGGAATGTAGTGCAGACTGCTTCCAGCCAGCTGTTAGAAGGAAAATTAGCTGATTATCTGATTAAAGCTATTCACACTGAACTGTGAACAAATAAGGCCCTTTGGGGAGAATGCACAGTCTGACATTTTGCGAGCCAAAATGAATTCCCAATTAGTGAAATGCGTGGGATGGATCTTTAAAGAGAACCCAGTTTTTTCTGTGAGGGGCTGGGGGAGGAAGCCTGGAGGGCGCTCGAGGGCGAGGCCTCCGCGCTGCACCCTGAGACTCGGCCTCTACGTGCTGCTGGGTGACTTCATCAGGACGCTGCTCCCCTTTATCTTCTCTGCTGTTCCCAGAGCATTTCTTCTCCCTCCAAAGGTGGGCTCGGGAAGGGCTCGATCTCGGGCCTTCCCTTCTCTCCTGCAGCCCCTGGGTGCGCCTCCCGTCTCCCTCCTGAAATCCTGCGACCCAGATATGCATCTCCAGTCCCGGCTCCGAATCTACATCTTCATGTCTCGTGGTTTACTCTGTTTCTCTGCTCGGATATCTTGCTTTTCCCTAAGTAGCACCTCACTTGTCTAACCAGCAAACACTTAGTCACTGTCCCCTAGGCGTGCGCGCGCGCACTCGTGCCCCTGACTCAGCCCATGACCAGGTCTCGAGGCTCTACCTTAAACTGCATCTGGAAGCCACCCTCTCCACCTCCGCACTACCTGCCTGTCACCCCCAGGCTCTGTGGTCGCCTCGCTGTCTCCCCACCTCCAAACTTGGAGCCTTGTGGCCAACGTTCATCACAGTGAGCCTTGGGCGTCACCGCCCTCCCCATTTTTCCATCCGTTATGACTTTCCCTTTGCCTAAGAATAGATTCACAGCGTCTCGCCATGGCTGCGAGTTCCCTTCTCCGCAGCCTTCTCCGCAGCCGCCCGCTGGCCTCCTCCCGGCCTCCATCCCCTCCATCTCCTGCTTCCTTCTTTCTGGGAATTGTCCCTGGCCCTGACTCCAGAATGGCCGCTGATCTACTTTTCTGCATAGCACTTAGACCTACCTGACGGATTACATGTGTATTTATTGTCTTTCTGCTCATCAGAACATGAGCTGTACAAGAGCTAAGATTTCACCTCTTTCGTCCACCCCAGAATCTCCATGCCTCAGGCAACACCTGACTCATCGTACTCGGCTCAGTTAATAATATTCATTGAGTGAGTGGACCAAAACTAAGATAAATCCCCGATAGGGATGGCTCTGGACTAAAAGTTACATCTAGCGTCTCACTTATTTGGAGAGCTAGGAGAAAGAGCAGGAGCTGTGGTCGGTCTCCTTCTCCTCCCTGTGTTGTTCTATGGTGGCTCGGCTAAGACAGGGCACGGCCCCAGTTCATTCCAGTACACATCGTGTCTGGACTTCTGGACACACAGCAAAACTCTTTTTTATTCTACACTCTAAGTGCTCAAAAATTATACATTCACAATTACCAAATCACAAACTCAGCTTTTATGCTTTTACTGTACATAAAACAAAGCTAATGAGATTAGGCAATAGGAAGCTCTGAGATGCAAAATTATATTAATGGAATCTCCCAGGGGCTCAGCTGCTCTCGAAAGTTAAACACATTCCAGAAATCACATTAAAACTCTTTCAGTCCTCCCCGGGTCGCTGGGGTCAAGGGAGGAGAAAAGTGCCGCTTCCCAGAGCGGCTCCCTCACTCTCAACATTTAGCTATGGATTTGGAGACGCTGCCTTCTGACTCTCTTAAAGCAAGCTACGGTATTGTGTCTTTAAAGTCAATGCCTACTGCATGGCAGCCATTTCCTCACAAATGCCACCCACCAAGGCAGTGCTGACGTCCACCGGTGGCCTGTTGGCCTTAGCTAACAGCCCTCATCAGGAGGCAAACGACTCCCTGGGAGGAAATAGCTGGAGAGAAGGGCAGACAGCTGTGTCTCTGGTTGTAGAAGAATATTACCCAGAGAGCCTTTAAGACTAGGCTTCCAGTGTAAGTGATTAGTCTAGGCCCAGGTCCCAAAAAACAGTGAGAATGAAGGGGAGGGTGGCCAATAAAAGGTGCATTGTTATCTTTGTCTGTTTTCTATTGCTATCATCAAACACTTGGAACTGAGCAGTTTACAGAGAAGAGCAGTTCAGTGAGCTCTCCGGGAAGTTCAGGAGCACAGCACCAGCATCTAGCGCGGGCCTTCTTGCTGCATGGTGACGTGGTGGGCCTCATGGTAAAGCAGAACAAGCTCACTAGCCTGGATCTCTTGTAACGTTAGAGCACCAGTGGCATTCTGGGGCCCCATGGCCTTATCTAATCCCAGTTACGTCCCAAAGGCTCCACTGACATATAGACTTGGGGTTGAACTTCTGGCAGACACGTCCAAGCTATATCAGTGGTCTACCGAATCATTACTTGCGTAAGTGGAAAAACCTCCCTAGGGAAGCCCGAGTGTCCAGGGCCAAGGAGACATTACCATACGTCAGCTCTCATCACCCGCTGACCAAGGCCAGCTGGGGAGTAGAGGATGTTGATTCCCAGGCACTCCTGGTCTCCCCAGTGGGTGAGTGGAGAGGACTCTAGGGGCCACTGCAAGTCCTCTGGGAAGAAAATACAGAGGCTGGCAGCTGGACATTGTGAGCACTAAGACAGGAGAGTCCAAGGGGAAGGCAGCAGAGAGCCACCACCATAGCTATGAGTGCTGGCTTTTCCAAAAAGCATTTTCTCAGTATACAAGATAGATTCATCTCATCTGTAAACAGAGCTGAACAAGGGAGGCTGGGGGGGTTTCTGTGAGAACTGAGATGTGAAGGTGACTGGAATGAGTCAGCCTGGGCAACAGGATAAACTACCGAAAGGAGGAGCCAGCTCCAGGCTCATGAGGACCGGAAGGAGGCGGCCTACCGCCACGGGGCTTCCAAAGACCCCGACAAGCAACTTGTGCTTGTGTGCTGATTTTCTGTTCACTTGAGACAGAGGTTCAGGTAAGCCCAGCAGCAGGGATCCTGTCTCCCTCGCCCTGGGCCTGCTGCAGGGCAGCTGGTCACTGGAGGTTCAGGTCTTGTTTATCTTTCTCCCAGAGCAGGTAATTTCTGTTTCTACCTCAGCCGCTGATACACCTAAGCCAGTGGCAGAGACGAATGTGCCGAGCCATCCAGCCACTCACTCGCCTGCATCAGAGACATCCAGCTGCCAGATCTGAGTGGCCCTGAATTGGCACCCTTGTGCACTGGTCCAGAGCCGTGCTTCTGAATCAGAGATACTATCAAGGGTTGGTTCAAATTGGAAGCCTCTCTAGGAACCAGAGGCCTGTCCCCTGTCTGTGCAAGACAGATGTCCCATTACAGGGAACAAGCCAGGAACAAAGAGAAATAGCCTTGGGACTGGAAGCATTATTCAGCCCTCCTATCTCTGACAGCCACCAACAGCAACAATAATAAAGAAAGGAGGTATGGTATAGACAAGTTATAGGAAACAGCTATGGGGGCAGCTGTGGTAGCGACTGAATTCCCACCCTGCTCTGCCTGGATCTTACGATCTCAGTAAATATCTAATCACTTTGAACACAAGTTAATCCTGCTGGCAGGAATCTAAGAAAAACACACTAGGCGCATTCCTTTTCATTGTTATGACCTCTGCCAGCCCTTAATCTGGTGATTTTTGTGAGCTCCTCAGTGTCCAGTCATCCATTCAATACGAATGCATTGAGGCATGATTTCTCTCGTGTGAGAAATCCAAGGAACAGATAAAGAGAAAATAAAAGAAAACAGAAAATAAGGAGGGAGGGAGGAGAGAAGGGAAGGAAAGGTAAAAAGAGCTGAGCTGTGTTATGTACAGGTACCAACTCCCCATGCTGGAGGTACTTCAAATATGTATTAAAAATAGGACTTTTGCCAGCTGTGGTGGCGCGCACCTATACTCTCCACACTCAGGAGGCTGGGGAGGGGGATCCTGCACGTTCGAGGCCAGCCTAAACTAGTAGCAAAACCCTATGTCAACCTGCTTTCCCTCAAAAAACAAAAAACAACAAACAAACAAACAAAAAAAACCAGGAAACAATTCTCCTTGAGGTTAATTCTGCTGCTACTTCCTCTCCACTTCCCAGCCAAAAACTGTCTTCCCAAGGGAGCTGCGTTTCCAGCACTTAAGTGTCATCTTTGGAGCATGTAAAACTGCAAGGGCTCTTATTAGTGCCAAATAGATGCCAAGAAACTGGATTTACTTTGTCATTGTTTGTTGAAACAAGAAAACCTTCGAGGGAAGTCTTAGAAACCGTTTCTCTCAATTCAACTCTATTTCATTTCCTGTCTGTCCCTCTCAGAAGGTGTCAGGTGCTACTCATGCCTCAAAACCACCCTGTGAAACAGGCGTCCTGGTGCCCATGAGAACACCGAGGCTGTAACAAGAGAGATGCCTCGGCCACATCGAGGAGGCGCGCTGCCCCCACCAGGACTCGGACTTTTCATCTGACTCTAAAGCCCAGGTGCTACCAGTACTACATTCAATATTAAGTGTCCCCTGGGACACTAGACACTCGCTCAGCAAGTTCAGGTGGGACCCTGAGCATCACACAGCCCCGAGTTCTCGTGACCAAGACGCAAGGGGAAATAGGCAGGGGTTAGAGAAAAGTCGGCCTTGGCCACTCAGAATCTATTGAGTCTGGTTTCTGAAGCAGGGTCCCCTACAGCCACCGGATCCCAGAAGCCTCAGCCCAGCTCAGGACGGGGCCACTGGTGGACAGCTGACATCTTCTAAGACGCTTCCTAGCCCACAGTGGGAATGTGCCTGCTTTCTGGATGACTCCACCATGTCTGTTGACATCTGTCTTTATTGTCACCCCAGGATAGAATCAAATCCACCAGGTGACCTTTCCTTTTCCGAAATCCCAATCATACAGCCCCAGGCGGCTGGTCTTATCCTCTGCCGCACTTCACCGAGGGTTTCTCCCGCTCAAAGACAATGTGTGAGAGCCAGCAAATTGGGAAGATTTGTGAAACGGTGCTGAGAGACAGCGTGGGGGCAGAGCAGATCCCCGAACCCTGAGCGACAGCAGGACGCGTGGAGGGGTCCGGAGGCGGAGGGAAAGGAAGGGGGACTCTGCTTCCTGCTCACGTCTGTCTCCCCTCAGAACTGCGGTCCTAAGAGTCACAGGGGAGAGCTTTTACGGGGGCAACAAGACAGCAGAAAACAGCGGGGAGAGGATGGCAGCGCAGGTGTTCGGTCACAGCACAGGTGTTCAGGAGGCTCGGGGCAAACTGCGTCATCTCACTCGGTCTCTTATGTGCAAAAAAGGAGTTTCTCTTCTCACAGCTGGGCAGGCTGGAAGTCCCGGACAAGGCAAGGCGGCAGGGCTGGCTTCTCCCAGGGCAGACGCAGGACCTCCCTCACCATGCCGGGCACCTCAAACAGCGCCTGAGCAGCTATGCTGCATGTGGCCGCTGGGGACACAGAAACCCGGCAGAGGGGCCTGGTTCTCTTGGAGCTCACTGGTCAGAGGGTGAGGTGTCCCGCAGCAGATGTTTGGGGCAAAATGGAAACCTGAGAAAGAGAAAGGAAGTGCTGCCCGGGGGGAGCAATTTGAGATCAGAGAGCCAGAGGAAGGACGACTGCGGAAGGAGTGGGGGCGCAGAGCAGCATGGGGCTCGCCGAGCCCAGGCCGAGGGGCCCCGGAGGCAGGCTGGCATCCAGCGAGGAGGAGGCCTCGCAGGACATATTCAGTTGCAATGTGTCATTTCAAAAAAGTTTCAAGCTGGAGAACAAGCAGTCCATTGATACTGACATTGTAGAGAACCCTAAAGCTGCAGCCAGCCCCTCGCTGCCTCTCCATTGCTGGTTTGTGGCGAACCAGTGTCAGCTATTCAGTGTCACTGCCGAACACCTTCATCTCGCTTGTGTCTAAAACAGGCTGTCGGGGGATCTTGATTTTACATCACTGTCTAGACTGCAAGGTATTCACCGTACCTGAATGTCTTATTTCATTACAACACCCACCTGGTAGGACCAGGGCTACTCAACTTGTGATAACAAAGACACACTTTCTGATCCTAAAATCACTGCCCAGCAAAGACTAGGTGAAGAACATAGTTCTACCCCCTGGAGGAAGGGAAAGATCTGTATTTCCATGCCATTACTGAAGCTTGGGGCACGTCAGGATGACCAGTACTAAGGAGATAACACAAAGCCCAAGAATTGGCAAGTGAGCAGAAACTGGGGCCTCTGTCCACTCACAGTTGCTGGGACTGCAAAATGTTGCAGCCACCATAGGAAACAGGACGGAGGTTCCTCAAAGGCATAGTGGCATAGATCTGTCACCCAAGCTGCTCTGGAGGCTAAGGCAGGAGGATCCCAAGTTCCAGCCAGGAGAGTCAACGTAGCTAGATCTTGTCTCAAGAAATTTAAAAAGGGCTGGAGATGTAGCTTAGTGCAAGGCTGTGAGCTCCATTCCCAGCATGCCTCCCCCCAAAAAAGGAAAAGAAAGTTTTATGTTTATGCTTTTTTTAACACACACACACACACACACACACACACACACACACACAATGAACATGAGGACTCTTACAGCCCAGATCCTTAGACCTCATCTCTCAAGAGGAACAATGACAGAGGATCCGCAGGAATCTTTGCCACACCAGCGTGGACCTGCCAGGTCTCAGCATGTGAGGAGACAGGTGTGGGACACTCTCTCCAGAGATGGAGAGTATAATAGGGACGAAGGGTATCGGAAGTCCCTGCAGAGAGAGGAGAGTTCAAAACAAGAGTGGCGGGAACTGGCAGAGCTCCAGCAGCCAGCGAGGAAGGGGCCTGGAACACTTCCCTCACTCGATTCCCAGCAGACTCCCCAGCCAGTGTGCGGAAGAGCCCAGCTTTTTCCTCTCCGGCCTGCCCCAGCCCCACTCCCCCGCCCCCCTCAGACTTGGAGGCTCCAGACCCTGACTGCAAAGGCCCGACAGGAACAAACAGAAACCGATTGCACGAGACCTTTCAACAGCAGCAAACGCATAAAAAATTCAACAAAGTAGCATTGAGCTCACGGGGACAAAGGGCCGTTATAAATGCTGCTCTTCTGAGCCGGGATTCAAAGGACAGCTTCAGAAAGGGTTTGCAAATAGCCCCTTAGAAGTGGAACATGGGTGACTGAGGGCCCGTGACACGTTACAAGGTCACACCTGACTGCACGAGCTCCACGGCGGCACTGAGGGACTTATTTATTTGGTCCTGCTCTGTACCACCTGGTGAATGTGACACTTCTGCATCGCCTCCCTTAATAGGCCATATCCATGGTGCATGGAAAATGTCAGCGGAGGTTTTGAGAAGAACAGAGTGTGTCACAAGACCGTGATTATGGTGCACCCACACGGAGGCTTCCACCAAATTCTGCAGACTGCCCTGTGCCCGCAGCCTCAAGACAGGAATCATGACCACGTTGGGGGCCGCCTTTTATTTCCCGCCCATCCCCACAGATCGGTTGGAGAGGTGGCATCTCCCAGGCGTCCCGGTGGGAGACACTGTGCTGCGCACACGTCTAATTACCCCAGAAAAGGTCTTCCTGATATTCTGTGGGGCGTGTCTGCCGCTGAGCAGTGCGGGAACCGATGTCCCATGTATTTTTAGCCTGGCCGTCTCTGCAGAACTCACATGCCCAGGGTTCTTGTTCAGTGGTGTCGCAATCTAGGAGGGAAAACACTCCGTGGTGGCAGCGTCTGAGTTTAAACTCGAGCAGACACTCCCTGCAAGGTGCTCGATGGGCGATGGGCAGAAGCGGCCCCAGGCCCAGGCGCAGACACCACACCCGCGCGACCCTGCGCGCCAGCCTCGAGGGTTAAACCCCGGGCGTCTCACTATCTCTCTCTAGTCCGGCCAAGTTCTCTGGCTTTGTGCTGTCTCTTTCTCTATTTGCTCCTCCACTCTGCCCATTACTGATGCTGCAGGTGGGAAGCGGGGGTCTGTGTTGATCGCCATCAATAAAGGGAACCTCATGTGGAAGGGTTGACCGGCAGATAAACAGTGAGGCTCCCCCGGGAGGCCTGGCAGAATGGAGGCCACAGGTGACGAGGCTAGAGCAGGCCCGCTTTGTCCCGGTCGGCCCGGGCTGCAGGCCCGATGGCAGTGGAGGACGCTACCTGTGCCATAGGCCACAGGTGATCCTGTGAGTGAGTTTCAGGCCCTCCCCGGGGAGCTGTCCACCCTGCAGGATGCAGGTATGGAGGGACTGCGTGGGAGCTGATCTGACACCCTTCCCACGGCCGCCACACCCAGCCCGGCCCGCTGAGAATGGGGCCCGCGCAGCGAGCTGGGATGCAGCGCTGGACATGAGAGCCTCCCTCCTGCAATCTCCTACTTTCATCCCGTGATGGCAAAGCCAATCTGGGCGGCTTAGGCCTAGGGAAAGAAAAACAGGATGCAACCACGTACGCACATCAAGACGACCCGCCTATCATGAGATTGGGAGTGTATTTAAGAATCTCGTGGAAATGGGAGGGTACCTCCTCACCCTCCTCTTCCCCTGCGAAACCCATATATAGCTCTGAGCATGCCCCCGTGATCCTTCCCCTCCATGTGCCAGCAGCTTTTCAACACCTATTCCCAAATTCTCTTCAACCCACCACCCCTGCCCTCTCTTCCCATCCAAAGAACTTTCCCATCTTTCTTGAAAACTCAGACATTCCCTTGTGTGGATTTAAAATGGCAAATATTCAGAGTGAAGCCCCATGCTGCAGCGGCAAGCTTGACTCTGACTGGCAGCTGGCAGGCGCGCCTTCCAGCGTTCAGAGCCACTCAGCACAGGGCAAGACCGCAGCTTGCTTCTGGCTTTTACCCTGTCAGAAGAAAGTGGTGTCATCCACGGGCTTCTGCCAGTGCAACTGGTCTCACAGCACCGTTAGAGACTCATCGCCGTTACCACACAGTCTTGTTTCAGTTGCCAACTGTGTCGTGGGTGCATTAAAGTAACGGAGTCCTCTTGCTGAGAGGAGTTCATTAAGATCATAATGTGCAGGCAGATTTTTTAAGTGTGATGAAAACAAGCAGGAACATATTAAAAACAACAGAATCTTTTCGTTTTCTCTCGCACGTGTTCAGGAGCCATCATTTTATCTTGTATTTCAAAGTGCTCTGTGACACAAAAACCAGCCTAGAGCAGAGTGTGGTGGTTCATGCCTGTCATCCAGCACTTGGGAGGCAGAGGCAGGAGAATTGCTGGGAGTTCGAGGCTCACCTGGGCTACATAGTGAGTTTAGGACCAGCCTGAACTACAAAGCAAAATAATGTATCAAAAAAACAAAACAAAAACAAACAGCCTGTTTCAGCCTAGATTTTCCACAGTGACCGGCTGGGTGTGTTTATTTGTTTGCACAGGTGCCCTAAATACTAGCTAGTAGGCTGATCATATCCCACCTGTGCTGTCTTGTTTATAACAAGCGTAGGCCCTAATCAGTTGGAGAAAAGGAAAAGCTATCCTTTAAAGAAAAATTTAGAGAAGGTAAGAGACCAAGTAGACTGTCAAGCATAATGGTGCACATCTGTAATCCCAGCACTCAGAAAGCTGAAGCAGGAGTATCACCGTGAATTTAAGGCCAGTCTGGGCTATATAGGCAGTTCGAGATCAGCCTGAACTACATAGCAAGACTCTGTCTCAAACAAACAAAGAAAGACCAGAGATCCTTACACACAAAGATGCTCATCATTTATAATAACAAGAAAACAAAAACCTACCTATTATACCTGACAGTAGTGAAATTGAGACTGGAATATTGAGCATGAAATGGAAAAGTATGTAAATAAAGTGGCATATTATACGGCTGTTGGAAATTGATATTGGTGATATCTTAGTGGGAATGTATAAAATTGTATTAAATACAATGATATAATATGTAAAACATCATGTACATGATCTTGACTGTATAAAAGTATGCATTTACCCAAGAAGTACAAGAAAACAGAAGGAAAGGTGATACGTCAGGTAGGCTGCATTTGTAAGTGATTTGTCTTTGCAATCATTTCTTCTGTGACTATTATCATTTTAAGTGTGAAAAAAAAACTTGGAAATAAAAGGAAAAGGTTAGTTTTCCGTGCTAGACAGGATCGCAGTGCTTGGGATCATCCTACATTCTTTCTTGCTCCTTCAGAGCAGCCCGGAGTCTTGACCCTACAGAGGGGCTGTGTGGGTTTAAAGATCACTGGTTCGGAAGACCAGACTGTGAGCTCAGTTAAACAGCTCTCCAACTCTTCAGTCTTCTTTGATAACAAATCTGTGCCTTGGAACCATGTGCTGTGATGTTTTTTGTGCACAAAATCTGACAGGAAATGATGCATCTTTTTCTCTTCCCTTAATCCCTCTTCTCTCTCTTCCCTCCCTTTTTTGCAGTTCTGCTAAGCCAATATTCTCTAGAATGAGCACAAAACGAATCAAATAACAGCTAAATAAATCGAATAATAGCTTTTGAACATCAACATCAAGAAAGAAAACGCTTGGGAGAGATCAGAGTCCAAGGATGACACAAGAGTGAAGCATCCACGCGTCAAAGCATCTTCTAAGTGTAGATCTGCAGAGACGGGTGATTTTCGGGGAAGGGAAGTGATCACAGATTAAACACCAGCTCACTGGAAAATGTCACTGGAAAAATCAGATAACACTCATGTAAAATCATATTCAGGAAACATCTTAAGGAATAGGAATAGAAATGTGCTAGAATTAACATGTAAATTATATACGTCCTGAGGTTTGTAAACTGTCCTTTTTTTAATCAAGCCAAAACCAAAAAGCTTTAATCTTTCAACACTATTACAAAAAAAGGGCAGTTAGTTCTCGATATTCCTATTTCAGTGGCCAAGAAGCTGAGCAAGTGTCATTTACAGAGGAAGCAGAGTAGAAAATGCCTCTGACCTTTGGTCCTCCGTCCCTACTCTTCATTTATTTCACTGTGTAATTAGTTATAACCACTCAGTTGTTAAGAAATGCAGCGTTTCAAACTTTTTACCAAGTCTGTGTTCATTTAAACCTGTCCGTAGAAGTTACTACTGAGAAAGTGTTCTGACATATGCTATTACTCCAACGAGCTGAATATTCCAGGAAGTACATCTTGACATCCGGGTTCCCAAGCAACACAGATTTCCCTACTTTCAAGAAACAGAATCAAGGAACTCTGAAAAATATAGAAAGCGCATTTTTACCTTGGATGCTCACATGTAATATATAAGCTGCTAACAAACACCTTTTTTCTAATTCTCCCTAGTATATGCATAGGAATTTAATATACTTTACAGATATCTAAAATATCTGATTTTTGTCATCTGTAACATCAGAAATCCATATCCTTTATTTCTCTTACTGACAGGCAGTTGCTTTTATTTTTTTAACTATTCCATTAAAATTATTTCTAAGTGATAGTAAGTGGTACTAACAAAATAAATAATAATTTAATAGCCTTAGAAATAAATGACTATATACTTATACAAGTCAAAGTAACTTGGTAGGGATAAGTTAACTTTTTATTTACTAATGGTTGGTTGCAAAATTCTCAGATTTTTTTTTCCTTTTTAGTTTGCTGCCATTGGGAAGTAGTTACAACTAAGTCATTGTCTGTAATGATCCTTTATTCCCAGAACTCCCCTCCCATCTGCCTCCTGGCATATCTTACCAATATACTACAACAGAGAAATAGTAATATCAAAATAGCCAATTGCCTGAGAATGAACACAATCTAAAATATATATACAGGAATACTCAGCAGAAGCCAACCCCTGTTCTACACTCAAGCCAGAAACATGAATGTACAACATGCCTTCATTTTGGCTCAGAATTCGGATGAAATTTAGCATCTACCACGAGACCACGTGAAAGGTGACAATGCAGACACCAAGCCGGGTTGACTTCTCTCATCCTTTCTCTCTTAGGCACACATTCATGTTTTAGTCATATTTGGCTATGTTTTCACATCAATGGGATCATAAACCAGATAGCTAAAAGTATATTACAGGTAGGCTCAAGTAAGTAAGACCCATTTTACAAAGATATGGCTTTTTGAAAAACTAAACGAAGTACTTAGAATCTATAGTGAAAGTATCAGTCATTTTGGAGACTATCTATTGCTTTAAGTTTAGCTGTCCTATTGCATTCAGAACAACCTACTTGCTAAATTTAATTACACACAACTTTTCAATAATTCATTTCTTTATCTCTCTAAAGTAGAAACAAAGTATCAGCCTTCTCTAATCCATGTCAGTTACAAATTCCATCAGGAGTCCTACATCACTAATAGTGGTGTTAGCAAAATCGAAAAAGTATTTCCTAGCCATGTGCAAATGTTTTTAAAAAGTTTTTCCTGTAAACCGAAGTGTCATTTAGCATATCACAGTGCTGTGAAGATGAGTCATTATGATGTACCATTTGTACATAGACAATATACCTGTAAATCACTAAATGTTAATTAGTACAAGAAGTATGTTTTTATCTTTTTAAAAAAAGAAAAGTGATTCCCTTTCTCATTGTGTTCTGTTGTATTCCGTCCAAAAGTTGTGTGTAATTTTTTTAAGGTCCAGGAAATGTAAAGAAATTTGTTGGAATATCTGAATTTCTGTAAAAAAATAAAAATAAAAATAAAAATATGATTTTGTTACTTAAAAGACTGCTTGGTGGTATGATACACATTCGATGCCTTTAGTTTCTGTCTTGGTCCAGTGATCCAGGGTGAACTAATAGTTTGATTAAAGCAACTATCTTCAGAAAAACTTAGGTGGCCATAGTGGCACACACCTGTAATCCTATTGGGAGGCTGAGGCAGGAAGATTGCCATGAATCCAAGGCTGGCATGGGCTACATAGTGAGTAAGGCCAGCCTGAACTACATAGTGAGACCCTGTCTTAAAAAAAAAAAAAAAAAAAAACTTGGGCCAGGGAGTTAGCTCAGTGGTTCCGGCGCCTGTCTTGCAAGTGCAAGGACCCGGGTTCAATTCCCCGGTAACCACATAACAATACTGGGTGTGGAGACTCACACCCAGCAGCAACCAGTACCACATACCACAGTGCCGGGCGTGGTGGCTCACGCCTATAATCCCAGCACTCGGGAGGCAGAGGCAGGAGGATTGTGATGTGAGTTGGAGGCTGAGCTCAGGGCCAGCCTGAACCACAAAGTGAGACCCTGTCTCAAACAAACAAAAAAAAAACCTAAAAAAAAAAAAAAAAAAAAAACTTGCTGCTGTGTTCCTGTTACTAAGAGAAGAGGCTTACTAGCTATGAAGGATCTTCAGGTAGAAGCCATGCCCAAGCCCTTCCAAAGCCTCTTCCAGCTAAACACATCTCCAGACAATCTTCACACGTTCTATGACATAAGTTGAAAACTAAACTAAAAGTAAAACTTGACCTGAAATATCCAATTACCCAGTCTCCACTATGCAAACTTCAGAGTTGGTCAAACATGAGCGACCCTTTTACAATACTTCATGTTGCATGAATGCTGTCCAGCTGAGTTTCAAGCCCAAAAGCTTCATTTATAATATGACCTTGAACAACACTAAGCCTCAGTGTCCTCATCTCTAAAATGGACCCAGCCTCACAGCATTATAGTGTTGTGCTGGACAGGTAAGAGATACTCAGTATGAATTCCTTTTCTTCCTACTATGTGCATGATGTTGAAGAAAAAAGGAAACATAAAACATAAAGTCTTTTAAAATCTTGAAGATAATTACAGAAACATTTATGAGCTAAGATTGACAATTCAAATGTACATAGGGACCACACAGATGAAGCAATTAAAGCAAGCTGGGGGCCGGGGATTTAGCTCAGTTGTTCCGGCACCTGTCTTGCAAGTGCAAGGACCTGGGTTTGATTCCCAATAACCACATAACAATACAGGGCATGCCCAGCAGCAACCAGTACCACATACCACAGTGCCGGGCGTGGTGGCTCACGCCTGTAATCCCAGCACTTGGGAGGCAGAGGCAGGAGAATTGCTGTAATGTGAGTTGGAGGCTGAGCTCAGGGCCTGAACTACAAAGTGAGACCCTGTCTCAAAAAAATACCCTAAAGGGGCCGGGGATTTAGCTCAATGGTTCCGGTGCCTGTCTTGCAAGTGCAAGGACCTGGGTTCGATCCCCGGTAACCACATACCTATACTGGGTGTGGAGACTCACGCCCAGCAGCAATCAGTACCACATACCACAGTGCCGGGCGTGGTGGCTCACCCCTGTAATCCCAGCACCCGGGAGGCAGAGGCAGGAGGATTGCTGTGATGTGAGTTGGAGGCTGAGCTCAGGGCCAGCCTGAACTACAAAGCGAGACCCTGTCTCAAAAAAATACCCTAAAAAAAAAAAAAAAAAAGCAAGCTGGCCTGGGAGATAATAGGAAGTAGTGGGAACTACAGAGCACCACAGAGAATAAGTCATGTCTAAAGGGAATAAACAGCCACTACCCAGCGCTAATCGTTCAACGTGCACCGCAGCACTTCTTTTTAAACTATGAGAAGATCATAGTGCACCAGACAAGCAAGGCCCTGGCTCTCAGATAATTTATGTCTCAGTACAGAAATTCAAAAAACAAGCAAGAAAATGTCCATTACAGTCAGTGCCTTCAGGAGATTAATACAGGTGATGTGATGGAGAAATTGGAAGGCCTCTGGGAAAAGGCAGCATTGAACGTAAGACTGCAATGATGAGGGGTTGGTCACAGCAGAACTGTGTGCTCAGGAAAACTTAAGAGCTGGAGATACAGCACTTGTCTAGAGGTGTAAGGACCTGGGCTTGATCCCCAGCACAGGACAAAGGAAAATATAATGACTAAGACAGATTAAATAAATGAATGAAACAATAGAAACCCTTGACCTTTTCAGGAAATTGATATAGAGGAAAAAAGCAAGATAGGGCGGGAAAAGGGTGCAATGGACAATCTATGGATCTAGAATGGTCAATGTTGGGAGACAATTCTATACACACCTCTTGTGTTTTTCCACATCTACTGAGCAGAGGCACTGATGTATTTATTTGAGGCTCTCTTTTCAAGACCATCAGATACCCCACACTGGAAACATTCTGACAGCATTTCCGTGCAGACAGACTGAAGAGTGGCTTTGTTTCCTGTTCAGTCATAATGTCTCCCTCTGAGGCCAAGTTCCGCGAAGTAGCCCATTATAAGAGACTCAGCTTTCCTCTTCTGCACATAACCCACTGCAGTCCCGCAGCAGCCCACCCCCTTCTAGCCCTCTAGGAACCGAGTCAAGAGGAACGAACACCGAGATGCTGCTTGCTACACCATGAGTAATAAAATCCTTTGTCTCTGACCCAGCAGTCTCACATCTTCTCCTAGAATCCATCAGATTGGTAGGTTATAGGTTAGCTTATTAATTTCCAAAGAAGATAAAAACCTAACACAGTTATCATTTGGGGGAAAGAAATTAGATATCTAACTTGCGTCTTCCACAAAAATCTATTCCAGATAAAGAATAACTTTGAAAGGCCTAAATTTAACTTTATTTTTATTTAGGGTGCTAGGTAATGTTGCATAAGCTCATCGTGTACAATATAAAAGTTTAGGTTCATGTACATTATGGGAGGTCAAATCTAACCAATTAACAAATACATTACTTCACATAGTTATCTTTCTGGTAAAAGCATCTAACATGCACTATTCATTTTTCAAGAATAGAATAAAAAAGTAACTTTTGACGAAAGTGTAGATAGCCTTTGGAAAAGGAAAGATTTACTGAATGAAACAAACTTGTAAAGAAAATAGTTGATAAATTCAACTACACTAAGATAGAAAAATTTTCTGTGAAAACATTCTATATAGAAAACAAAAAGGCACAAATTAGGAGGAAAAGTTTCGTTTTTTTTTTTTTTTAGGTTTTTTGAGACAGGGTCTCGCTTTGTGGTTCAGGCTGGCCCTGAGCTCAGCCTCAAACTCACATCACAGCAATCCTCCTGCCTCTGCCTCCCGAGTGCTGGGATTACAGGCATGAGCCACCACACCCGGCACTGTGGTATGTGGTACTGGTTGCTGCTGGGGTGAGTCTCCCTGCCCAGTATTGTTATGTGGTTACCAAGGATCAAACCCGGGTCCTTGCACTTGCAAGACAGGCGCCAGAACCACTGAGCTAAACCCCCGGCCCCAGGAAAAGTTTCTTTAAGACAGTTTTGTGCTCAAGCCTTTGAGTTGCCTGGTATGGGCTCAAACTTGTGATCATCCTGCCTCAGCCTCTGAGACTACTGGGATTACAGGCATGCACCACTGTGGCTAAATGTGGGAAGATGTTTGTTTATTAAACATATTCAGAATATGTTTATTAAACAATCCAGAATATATAAAGAACTCTTAAAAATCAATTTTAAGGTAAAAAAAGGAGAAATATGCTATAATAGCCCAATACGATTATCATTTTGGTATATTGTTCCATATAATGTTAAGATATACTTTTAATATGGATTATCACGTGTACACCTTTTAGATGATAAATATTTTTACATGTTATTTTTACTTAACAGCTCCAAATTGGTCTATCTATAAATTTAATCCACTATAAATTTAAGTTGTTCTCAGGTTTAAAATCTCCACGATTCCAAGCTGAGGTCAGAAATAACAACGAAACAATTATTGTTGTGTTTATACATTTATTTTTCTATACTTTGTGCGAAGAGCAACAAAAATGAGATGGCTAGATTGAAAGGTATGAATGTTATTATAATTTGATGTGGTCCCCCCCCCCACCTTGAGCTGTACAAACAGTACTTAGTCTTTCTTTTTTTCATAATTTTCTTAATTGGCTCATTTAATAAAAGAACAATGATGTCTCAAAAAAATGCAACTTGCTAGAAGCAAAAAAAATTTTTTTTAAAGAAAGAAAGAAAGTGAGGAAAGGCCGCCTGCTAACTTAGGTATTTGCCTGTCTACAGTGCCAGCGGGAGGGCAGGGAACCTTTAAGGGGCAGGCTTACTGGGAGGAAGTGACGTCAAGGTGAGTTCTTGAAGGATGCTCTCAGGACCCACTCCTTCCGGTGTCTGCTTTTTGGCGCCGTGAGGCGAGCAATTTTCTCCTCTACTGCTCCTCTCCAGTATTAGGATGCTCCCTGCACCACCTCCCTACATGCCCAGGCGACTATGGATTGAAACTTCAGAAACCGTGAGCAAAAAATACCTGTCTTTTCTCCTTTCAAGTTGATCTTCTCTCAAGTATTTTGTCCCTGGGACAGAGTCGACTTTAACAGTTCATGGAAGACAGGAAGTTGGCTAATCCCATTTCGCGCCCGAGGAGAGCTGGGTTATGAGGCAGAGCCCCACAAGCTGCACCCAGGCCAGGAGGCGTTTGGGGGCTGTTATGTGAGAGGCAGAGCCCTGCATCCTCCAACGTCAGCCTGTTGCTGCGTGGGGCTGGCACAAGGCGCAGGGGCTCTTTCCAGCAGAGGGCAACTTCGGGCAGAGCCTAGTGCTTGAAATGCAGAAACCAGGCCTGTCTGGCCCTGCACAGGCCCCGGTCGATAGGCCCCTTGCAGCACCTGCTGCAAATATACTGGGAATATGCCTTTGGTAGATCGAATGGGAAAGATAGGACCAGAGGAACAGTCATGTTTTGCTCTGGGGGAGGCTGGTGGTGCTGTTGACTGAGAGAAAGAAATGGCCAGGCAGGTCTGGAAGATGAAAGTCCAAAACTTCTGATTTACAACATTTAAATTCGAGATACTTACAGGAAGTTTGAAACATTAGGTATCAGGTAAGCAGTGAGGTGTGCAACAGTAGAGCTGGGGATATGGAGCACTTGGCTAGCATGCTGAAGTCCTCGTTCCATCCACAGAACCACCCCTTCCCAAAGAAAAGGAGTTCTAAGGAAAAGTCTAGGTGAAAAACTTAGATTTAATGGTCACAACAAATAAATGACATTTAACCCTTAGAGACTGAATGTGACCACTGAGTAAGAATATATAAATAGAGGGGCCGGGGATTTAGCTCAGTGGTTCCTGCGCCTGTCTTGCGAGCTGAAGGACCCAGGTTCAATCCCCGGTAACCACTAACAATACTGGACATGGAGACTCACCCCAGCAGCAATCGGTACCAAATACCACAGTGCCAGGCGTAGTGGCTCATGCCTGTAATCCCAGCACTCGGGAGGCAGAAGCAGGAGGATTGCTGTGATGTGAGTTGGAGGCTGAGCTCAGGGCCAGCCTGAACTACAAAGCGAGACCCTGTCTCAAAAAACCTAAAAAAAAAAGGAATATATAGAGTAGAGGACCCAGACTAAGCCCAAAACACTGTCTTTAGAAGTGAGGCAGAGGAATCAATGAAGGAGACCAAGAGGGAGCCACAAAATGGGGTGTTGTAGAATCCTAGCTTGGGAAAGTATTTGATTAGTAGAGTGAGTGTTCCTGAGAGGTTAAGACAGAGGCAGAGGAGAGACCCCTGGATTTGATAATTGTGGAGGTTCCTGGTAATCATACAGTCTTCATGAAGTAGTAAAAATATAAGAAATGAATGAGAAGAGAGTTGAGATAGGAGATGAAAATAGGAATGTTGACAACTTTTATGAGTCAGTTGGAGCAATTCAAATCTTAGAGACCAACTTTGCTAGATTGTCTAGTTTCTCCCCAGACTTTCTTATAATATGAATTGTCAGGGAAGATGATACATTATTAAACACAGTGCAGTCCAGCATGGGGAGGCTTTAAAAAATATCTAGGGGGCCGGGGAGTTAGCTCAGTGGTTCCGGCGCCTGTCTTGCAAGCGCAAGGGCCCGGGTTCGATTCCCCGGTAACCACATAACAATACTGGGTGTGGAGACCCCACGCCCAGCAGCAACCAGTACCACATACCACAGTGCCGGGCGTGGTGGCTCACGCCTGTAATCCCAGCACTCGGGAGGCAGAGGCAGGAGG